>JARVGQ010000309.1:22119770-22130915 GCA_031762355.1 Hypsolebias martinsi | reverse complement strand
TATATATTTTTTTTTTTTTTTTAAATCTTTGACCTTGCCTCACCCTACCTCTCTGAACTGCTGCTTCTCAAACCCTCTGTCCCACTCGCATCAGCTGACCAGCTGCGCCTGAATGTCCCTCAAACCAGACTAGAACTCAGTGCTGCAGCTTCTAAACTGTGGAATGAGCTGCTCCTCCATCTCAAACACGACTTAGTATCTGATTTTAAAACTTTTGTTTAAACCCGTTTACTTTGGCTTGTAAAACTTGGTATAGTTTTTTGTTTTGTTTTTTTGTGTTGTGCGAGTCATGTTTTAATGTTGATTCTTACAGCGCTTTAGTCGGCTGTGGTGTGTATGAAGTGCTTTACATATGAGGATGGATTAGGCTTGTATAGAAAAATAAATTGGTGATTAAAACTTTTGAAATGCACATAAACAAGCAAGTCTAATTTGCACAGTGATACAAAATTCTTATTAATTATGTATCAAGCTGTAAATAAACTAAAAACATGAATGGTATCAGTCAACAATAATTAAAGTATTGTTCTGTGGAAAGGTCATGAACAATCAATATCTTACCTGTTAGTTTTGGGCTGTTTATTATACTCTGAGGGATTTTCTTTTTAGGTATTTAACCGTGTTTTCTGAGTATTTGTATTAATTTTTATTTCATTCCAGGTTTCTTTCCAGTGTCCTCTATCCATCGTCTCCCTCCTTTCTCCAGCTCATTACACACCTGCACCTTGTTGGTTAATCATCTCACCTGTTCTTAGTAAATAATAAACTTTTTCTGTAAATATACTCCTCAGTTTGCTCTCACTGTACTTATTCACCTGTTTCTGCTTCCTGGAGCTCTGATTATTTTGCTTATACACCTGGTAGATGTTCTATAAATCTGTTTGGAATCTGTATTCATACCATGTTTGTCATTATGACATATGACTGTGAGAAAACTCCGTTTGGATAAATTTAAACAGACATTTGTCCTGACCTGATAAACAAGCTAAAAACAGCTAGTGGTGCAAAATTCAAGTTCAAGTTCAAGTAGGTTTTATTATCATTCATCATGTGGAACAATAAACTGTGTGCACTGGGTCCCAGTTACATCCAACAATAGCAAAAATATAAATTGTAAAAAGAAACAGTAATAAGGATCTAAGATAAAAACTAAGAAATAGACTAAACACTAATAGTGCAAACGCCGAACAAACCAAGGTGGACAACTACTATTTTAAAACAAATCAAACCTCAAGTATTTCTTAGTGGTTGGTACAAATGTCATAAAAAATACTTTTCATCACTTAATATTACCATCAGTTTTGCATCCCATTGTTATTCAGGCTGAAATATTGATATTGCAGCAGAAAATGCTTTGTGTAGTTCTATTTACACAAGGTAATTATTTTTCAATAACCCCATAATGTAACATTAACACCAATGTAAAAGTTTTATAAGTGTTTGAATAAACTGTAATGAACATTTTCAGATTTGGAGATATTTAATCTCAGCAGTTTATTCACTCCAAGTACCTGCTAGCTCATAAATCAGATCAGGAACTGAAGTAATTCAATGAACTATCATCAACGGGTAAGATATTGACTGTTCATAACCACATCACAGAACCCCACTTCAAAAGACTGAACTATCCATTTAAAGTGCTTCATTTCTTCAGGTCCCTTCTGCTCTACAGCACTTTATGTAAAACATTAACTAAATATAGTGATGAACTTAGCCTGTAGCCACTGAACTAGAATCTCCTGCACCTTTTTGTGCTGTGCACTGCTTTTATGCTAAAAGCTTTAAAGGACATAACAATATTAATGGTTGTGACCTCGTCCAGCAGCCAGCTGGCTCCTGTTTCTGACAGTCGTTTCTTATCTGTTTTTCTTCAGGGCTCGTGATTTTAGCAGCTAAACATCTGTATGTACTCACGATGAACATTCAGGCTAATCAATTTCCGTCCACACCAGTGATTTCCAATAAAAGAAAGTTTGCTGTAGAAATATGTTGCACAATGACTCGAATAATAGAAAAGAGGAGTGACTCAAGCAGGCAGCCCCAGCAGAAAGCCACACAATCCAGCAGCTGAAGCAGTTTTATGTTATCGTTTTGGGAAATTATCAACACTAAAATGAAACAAAACAGTTCTACACACATGATTATTCCTGTCATTTCACTGTAAATAGCTTCAACAAGAATAATTTTGTTTTTCATACAGCGAGCACACTCAGCAATCATATGCTCAAACACACATTCCATCATCCTGTTGCAAAGCCCTTTGAATGAACACTAATTGACACTTTCTGTATAAATACGTGAGGTTGATGCTCATTATCGCCACGGTGCTGCTGCTGACATACCATTTTTCTAACGCCCACACATGTATCAAAGGAGGAGCAGTGCTTCGAGGTAGGCCACAGCTCTACATGGAAGAAACAAAGCAGCTAAAACAACTAAGGTCAAAAAGGCTCAAACTTTGCTCGAAAGACGACACGGAGGGGCAGCGTGTTATATTTTAATATAAAGAACTTGAAACATTACATGCTGACTGGATTTTAACACAGCAAAATAAAGGAAATGAAAGCGAGAGCAACAACAAGCAGATCTAGGGGGCGGTGTGAAAGCAGATGGAGATGATGGTGGGAAATGTTCAATTTCATTTTGGCTTTCTTTGTCTTATTTACATTACCATATTTTTCAGACTATAAGATGCACCAGATTATAAGGCGCAATATCAGTGAGCGGGTCTGTTTTCATACATAATGTGCATTAAGTGAAACAAAACAGTCTGATAAGTCAAACTTTATTCAACTCATTCACAATAACTCTCAGCATTGTTCAGTTATAAAATCGGTTCGAAGTCAGTAAGCATGACCAGAATTAATACATAAGGAACACCGGATTATATGGCTCACTGTCGATTTTTGATAAAATGAAAGGATTTTAAGTGCGCCTTATTGACCGAAAAATACGGTATATTTATAATATGCTTCTCTGTAAAACGTTCCATTAAGCTAAGCTAAATAACAATGTGCTGGCTTCATTTTCCTGCTGGCAGCAGAGAGAGAAAGTGAGAAACGAACAAACAAAATGAAGTGCCGGTGAAGCTGTGGTAACTCATACTCAGGGACATCAGAGTGTGACATTAACTGTGACGAGATGCAGTGACGCTGGTGGTCCACTGGGAGCCACGTCATACAGGGAGACCAACAATGCTGCACTCATGTCACACATTCGTACATTCCTACTGAAGTATTCTAATAAAAACAAGCTCTTGTATAACTTATTCCTTTTTCTGTGTGTTGTTTTTCACATCCCATCTCTAAAGACATGAAATTGCTAATCCAGTGTGTTGATGACTCCTAAGTGAGATTATATGTGCCAAATGATCATTGTTGTGACGCACAATTTATGTGTCACATTCAGTATCTCATACTTATAATTTGCTGTTCCCTCCACCAGTGCTCTGTGATATTCTAGAGTCGAATGGCCTGGGGGATAAGGGTCCACTATAGCAGACCACCCCAGGGGTGCAGAAAGTGAGTTGTGCTAGCACTGACTGAATGGTTCCAGACTTATTTTAGTCTAATAGCATCTGGCTTTTCCACTTACAAAATAGCAACATTTAAGATAAATTAATATGTTCTGCATATTATTTATAAGTCAGCTTGATGTAGTGTTTCATTTCAAGCACTCCAGGCAAAATTTAAACCAATATGGTTTGACAGCTCAATCATCCAGGTAGATAAATCACAAAGAAGGGTTAAATCTGGATTTAAATCCAGTCAGCATGTAATGTTTCAAGTTTTTTAACATTTTTAAATCAATGAACTATTAAACTATTAAACTAAACTTGTTCGGATGCAATAATTTAACTATTGTTCGTGATGTTAGCCCAGTATATTTTTCTATAAATTAAAACTCTGATGACCAAAAGCAGGTCATGCAATAATAATAAAAGTGACAAAGATTATCTAATTTACTTAAATCTTCTCATGCAGAAGCAATTATCTAACTGAAGTGTTTAAAAAAAAAAAATCAGCTATTTTTTTTTTGGGCTTCAAAATAAATGTGTTTTCCTTAGTGACTCTAAAAATTACACAAGCAACAGAACGGTTAGCTCTTCAAGAAATGTATGAACTTCTGAACCACATCAGTGTTTGCATCCTCCCCCTGCTCCCATCCTGCTCATTCATTTCACATCATACATGACGGCACAACTTGCTGCCTCCAAGGATCCATAACTCAGCATTTATTTTTCTAAAAGCTCGCTCCAACATGTGATTCCTGAGTCGCTCTGAGTCAAATCTATGTCTTTACACACACACACACACACACACACAATACCACCTACCAGAAAAGCGAGCACATTTCCAGACAGGCACATACATGGAGAGCAGCATCTGTCGAACTCACCCTGACAGCTTTGGCATCTTCACAAAGCTAAACACATCCATGTGTGCAGCAGACTGCAGTCAAGGCGACACATTTAAAACCTGCTCCATTGTCCTGCGCTGTTTTTGGCAATGAGGGGACGAAATAATTCAGGAGAAAAAAATAAAAGTGGAGCTTCCACAAGTGAGGTGAAGAGATTACTCCCGCTTGCTGAGCCTCTGCATGGCTGAGTGATTGCTGTGTCCTCGCCTCAGCAGCACAAATCCACAGCCCATGGAAAAGGATCTGGCAGTGCAGCTTCCTCCCACCCCCCCTCTTGTTACATCCTTCAAAGCATGCCTCTGTTAGCTACGTTAAGCCACCTTCATTTAATTTCCATCGCGGTGGAATGATGTGCGAGAGCCGCACAGTAACAACAGCTTTGGAGAGAGGCAGAGAGAGTCCGAGCAAGAGGGAGGGAGGAAGGACAGGGGTGGTGATGCTGCTGAGAGATGAAAGTGGAGGAGAGAGCAATTTTATTCCTCTGTGTGCGTAAACTGAAGGCACAGTATTTGCAAATAATAGGTTCTGATATTTTATAGGAATCCCCCCACTCTTCCTATAAAAAGTCCTAGCTGACAAGCATGCTTTTCCAAAATGAGAGAAAATGTTGAAACAGAGCAGGATGGATGAGGTGAAACTTGCTCTTAAAGCAACATGGGAGCAACAAGAGCAGCTGTTGCAACATGAGGACCTAAATGTGCTCCCATCCCAGCTGAGGTCTAGTGCCTCACAGCTGCATCTCCAACTGCCCGTGCCACAGAGTACATTTGTTGTGACCTTTCAAAACAGTTCAGCAGCTAAATGCTCCCGCTGAAGGATGCCGTTCAGGAGAGGCCACCAAAAGCGTTTTAGCAACCAATCCAACATAAACAAGCAAAAGCAACTCTTTTACACTGACACAACTCTGATAGAGTTCAAATGTTTTCAAGTGGGGTTCTGTGGAAAGGTGATGAACAATTAATATCTTACCTGTTGTGGCTAGTGTTTTGTAAGACTAAGAATTTCCATCCATATTGCTTATTGCTGCCATCCTTAAACAATTCTAACATAAAAGCATTGGTAGCATGATCCATCCATCTATAATCTTTACCCACTTCTTCCTTTTTGGGTCGCGGGGGTCACTGGTGCGCACGTCCAGCTATCACTGTGTGAGAGGTAGGGACGCCCTGGACAGGTCGCAAGTCCATCACAGGGCTCGTAGCGTAATGCTAAATCCCTTACACTGCTATACAGTAGTCCTTCGTTTTTCGCAGGGGATCCGTACCCTGAATTGCAAGCAGCAGTCTTAGCCACGCCCACTTCCCCACTCTGCAGGAAGCTATCCACAAATGGCTGCAAAAAGGCAGGAGGAAGCTTTTTCTGCAGCTGCGGACTGCACAAAGGTGCAGCATGTGCTAAATAATTTTAAATAATTTACTTTAGATAAAAATTTCATGCCGATGGTGTGTCATGTCCACTCTTATTTTGAAATACCGTGATAGAGCGAGTTTGCGATAAACGAACCGCGAAGTAGCAAGGGGACTACTGTATTCTTTCTATTGAATCCTTTTTCAAAAATGATTTGAATTATCACTTTGTATAAAACAATTTAGATTTTTAGGGGCAACATACTAAAGTGGCACAAAAACCACAATTTATTGTATGACTTCAGATAGAATTCTCATAAAATTATGTAAAGCACTTCTATCGAACTCAAGCCTGTCTACTTCACATCGAGTGTCAAATGCTAACAATTTAGAAAGGAGAATAATGAGTTAAGCACATTTCAGCCCCAACTTCACAGATGAAGAATCACTACAGGTCCACGGCACCGGAGAGGAAAATCACCGCTCATAAATTAAACACCAAAGACGTGTCGCCTCTGTCAGAAACCACAGACAGCCAATTAACCTCCTCTCTGATCCACCGAGGCTTTCTACTTATTCAGGTGGCTGAGACAGTTTGAATAAAAGCAGTGTCATGGAGTAATCAAACGATTCACTCTGATATCCTGAGCGGAGCGAAACTCGCCGCCCAGACACAAATGAAATCAAACATGTGGTACAAAGGCATCTATTCCACCTGTCAAAGCATGCATTTGGATTCCCACAGCTGGAACTGGTAATAAGAACATTTTAGTCAGGAAGGTTTTAAAACACGCAGGGAAATCTTCTGCATGTATACATTTAGTTTCAGTCTCAGGACAAAATAGCTCAATCAAAAAAAAAAATGTTTGCAGGTAACAATTAAATGTGAATAGAAATAAAAGGCCAGCCATTCCTTGGAAGAATGGGTGTCGACTACCGTTCATGCCAGAGGTGTAAAGATTCTTGTGTTGAGAAATGACAGAGCTGAAGCCATTTTGGTCAAACCTTGAAAAGAACATGCGCACTCTCCTGCAATATTTTTATATAGCTTGCATAATCTTGTATATCTGTTGAAACTTAATGTTGTGAATGACAGTCGTCCACTTTTTCTCCAGAGCCTTGTTCTGCTGGAGGTTTCTTCCTCATGAGGGAGTTTTTCCTTCCCACTGTCGCCTTCATGCTTGCTCAAGATGAGAGTCTGCAATGGAGTTAAATTCAAAGCAGTCTGCTCCTCTGATAAATAGTGTTAACTTATGATTTTTATACATGAATGTTTCTGTTCCCTGAGACGACTTCTGTTGTGACTTGGCGCTATATTCTTCTTCTTCTTCTTCTTTCAGCTGCTCCCTTCTTCAGGGGTCACCACAGCGAACCAATTGCATGAAGACCTTGCATTAATTTTATGCCAGATGCCTTTCCTGACACAACCACAAGCCACCGAGCTACCACAGCCCTCTGTGTGGAGCAGAGAGCTGCCATCTAGCATGCCCGGGGGAGCAGATGGTGTGGGTTATGGGTCTTGCTCAAGGGCTCAGAGTGGGACAAGCGAGGATGGAGGCAGAAGTTTCACCTTTCCCACCCCGTTTTGATGTTGTCGGTTCAGGGAGTTGAACCGTCGACCTTCCGATCACAGGCCCACCTTCTCTAACCTCTGCACCCCACCACTCCCCCATATCGAATGACAGTCATCTACTGCCACAGCAAATTACCGGTATAGCTCTATATCTGTGGAATTCACCGACGTATAACCATTTCTGTGTTGGCTAAAGTCCATTAGCCGTGACGGCCATCTTGAATCGGGCTGACTCCAAAGGTCAACTGGTTGTAGATGTACAGCCTGCAGGTATAATTACTTCATGAAAAGGAGTTTTATTCAACTCTATCCAGTGGTTTATGTGATTTAACAATGTCGACTCAGTTAATGCTAAGGTTTTAAGCAAAATTCTCATGAAATCACCTTCTGCCACACCAAATTTTTAGCTCAAAATCTGTAAAATTGGCTGACGTATGTAATTTTTTGTGTTTTCTAAAGTCACCTTGGCTGTCGTGGACATCTTGAATTAGGTTGGGTCCAAACATTAATCAGTTGCAGATGTGAACTCAATGACTTTCTGCAAGGTTCATTAAAATCCATTAAGTCATGAGATGTTTTGCTGCCAGACAGAGGTCAAAAGTTAATGGCAAGCTTTTAAACACAGATCTTAAGCAGACAAATTAAATCCATTTTAGTTTGTGGCTCAAATTTTTTGCTCAAAATCTGTGAAACTGACCGAGTTGTATCCACTTTTGTGTTTGCTAATTGCGCTCAGCTGTGGCAGCCATCTTGAATCAGGTTGACTCCAAATACTGTATTAATCAGTTGTAGATGTTTATTTACTACTTTGAGAGCTTCATTACAAACTGTTCAGTGATTTACAAGACATTTTGTTAGAGGTACAGTGTTAGACAGAAACATTAACATCCTCCTTTGCCTTTTGGCAGCGGTCAATAATAATAATTCCCTGCAAATATTTTCAATTAATAATTTAACTATTGCTTGATTTTATTTATGGAATGTCAAGCCATAATTTGCAGACATTTCCTCATCTTAACAGTACTCATGTTATGCTAAAGTGCCACAACATGTAAAGCTCCAAGGAGTGAGTCAATGTGCCTTTGCTGAGAGTGATCCACAGAATATAGGATGTTGTCACTTCTACTCAGGGTCAGGCTCTGACTTGTTTGCAGCTGTGGAAGAGATGCCGACTAATGGCCTAAATTTGTGATGCGAGTTGATGCAATTACTTGTTAATTTTTTTTTTTTTTTTTAGCAGACTGAAGCATTATGTTAATGACATCCTGAAATAACACAGCTTGGTGATAAGACATCTCTTGAAGGGGCAGTATATATTTTATAAAGCTAAAGGCCGTAAACAAGACGAAGGACACGCTGTAAAAGGCAACCGCAGTGTTCAGAGGCAGGACTGAAAGAATCAGCATATTCTGTACAGTTCTGTTTGTCCATTTGGGTTATTAGGGTCAGATTGAAGCGTGATCTAAGGCGACTATGGCTGACCGTTAAACCCTGCTGATCTCAACTCTCTATTTTTTTTCCCAGAGTCCCCTTTTGAAAACAGCTGATTTTACTTGTTCTGGGATACTTGGCCATTTAAAACTCTGCAGTGCTTACATTTTGCCAATACTGCTTTTTGGATCACATTACATTACCTTAAAAGTAAAATGTACATGCTGAACTGTTTCTTCATATGACATCATAAATTGGACTGTGCAGCATATTAATGGAGCTTTGTAGCTTTTCTGTATTTAGGGTTAATAGCTCCTGGATGCATCCCAGACAACATTCTCGTCCATCTCCTCTGCTGTGCTGTTGTGTATTTGTTGGTTTATGTTGAACCCTAATCAGTCTGCAAGCCACCTCAGCACCTCGTCTTTCCCCAATCTCTCAGCAAGGTGCCAATTATCCAGAGGTTGTGGCTGGATTATTCAGTGAATGAAACTGCTTTCAGGAGAGAATTTAAATAGATTCAAAAGTAACTGGGAAAAGAAGTGAAGTGTGGCTGAGTTCTGCTTTGAAAACATTATGGCTTTGAATTTCAAGTTTTGGTGCACCTTCTGATAATGTTCAGTGTGTTACTGGTGGGCTTCAGCTCGTTTTCTGTGAAGCGAATAATACCCAGTAATGAGGAAACTTGCCGAGATGCTTGACACCGTAGTAACCGAGGACCTGGCTGACCTGCAGGTTATTAAACATGCCCAGGTGGGTTATTGGCAGGTCAGGCTTGCAGCATCTATTTATCCTTTCATCTTCTGCAGCCACACACTCTCTTCAAGGTTACACCTGATTGAATAACCCCCCTCTTCCCATCATGCACTGGGCTGTTTGAGTAGTGAATAACACTTCACACTTTCATTCATCCATATTATTATAAAATACTGAAATAGAGATTTGGTTTAAATGTACAGAATATATTTTTGTTAATTAATTTTCAAAGTTTGAAAACAATTTTTTTTAATTGCTGAACTCTGCTGTACTTTAAATTGAACAAACTCTATTTTATTGTAATTTATTATTATATTGTTTTTTTTGTTATTATTTTATTAATTGATTTTATTTTATTTTAAATAAAATGTATTTTGCAATATGTTTTGCTGAAATAAACAACATTTGTTATAAAACAAAATATTTTGAATGGCGGCAATAATTTTCCATAAGCTGCAGTGCAGTTCAAAATAAATGACAAATATGTTTAAATTATCCGTACTATTAGCACTTGTGCACCTTTGTCCAACCAACGGTGCTTTTGAACTTTGTGCTGATTACAAACCAAATGTCCCCTCTTCTCATTAACCCCTAGAGCCTGTTAGGGGAATTTATGTAAAAGTCATGGATGTTATCGCTTATGTTAAATTAATTTTCATTCATTCAACATTTATTTAGGTAGTTTAATCTCATTGAGCCTCAAGGACTCATTTACAAGAGAGACCTGGCTACAAACTAAGAATGATGACAACAGTAAGTAGATTTTCCTTGGACAATCAACAATAGACAAGAGAGAAATACAGATTTTTTTTTTTTTGTAAGAAGTTAAAACAAAGATGTCAAAGTACAAAGTACAGTAGTAGAACCATGTGTGTGAGTTAGAGTTGTTTTGTATGAACAGAGAGGAGCCTACAGGAGCATGGAGCCTGCACACCTGAGAAACTCTAAGGCCTCCGAGCTGGAAAGCAGAGGTTGTTTTGACCTCACCTCTGCTTGATAAGCATAGCAGCACAACGGATCAGTGGTTAGTGCTGTTACCTCACAGCAAGAAGGTCCATGGTTCAGTCCCTGGTTGGACCTAAGGTCCTTCTAGTTTGCATGTTCTTTTTGGGCTTATGTGGGTTTTCTCCAGGTACTCCAGTTTCCTCCCACAGACCAAAAACATGCATGTTGGGCTGCCTTCAGGTCTAGGCCTCACTTACGAAAGAGATGGGATTTTCCTGGTTAAATAAAGACCAATAATGATAATAAAATAGACACTTCTTTATACTGTCTGTGGGCAGACCTTAAGATGTGAGCTTCATGTAACATCTGTGTAAAGACTGTGTGTAAACTCTGCCCCCATTGCGATGAGTAAACTGGGTTGAAAAGATCTTGTTGCATCCTCGGAGGCCCTGTTCACACGACAACGATCCAATGAAAACATTTTTTTTCTCCAATTTCTATTAACACATTTCCATGAAAACGTTCTAATTACAATCTATGTTTACACAGCCACGCTAGACATGGATAAGGTGTAATTCCCTCACCACGCCACTAGTCGAAGCTATGTTCTTTGAAAATTGAAACTGGGGGCATGCGTAAAAAAAATAAATTAAATAAATAAATAAATATCTATAT
>JARVGQ010000309.1:22106128-22119670 GCA_031762355.1 Hypsolebias martinsi | reverse complement strand
TATAAATACCTGAAAGCCGCTACAACTGTCGAGATGGCAGAGAATAAAATATATCTATGGACAGACGATGATGTTCAACTGTTGCTTAGGGTGAGTGGAGCTGTATGAGATCTGTGTCTGATGATTTAAGTAAAGAGATAGAAAATGAGCACTGTGTTGGAAAGCTGTATTTATAAGAGTCAGAAGTACAAACAATACTGTGGTATCCGCCATTGTCGATAGTTTATTCTTCTGTGGATTGTAGGAAGCCGTTATGCTTTGCGTCATACTGCACATGAACCAGGGATTCTCTGACAGAAAATGTCTATTTTTTTCTGTTTACACGACAACGGACACCGGGACGTTTTTTAACCATTGCACTCTGGAACCGTTCTCAAATTATGCAGCTGTCAGAGAAAACATTTGCGATTTTCATGTAAATGAACAGTACGAAAGCAACAGAACTCTTCCATTAACAGGGCTTCAGTGGCTTATTTAATTAATGAGATGATGAAAGGGTAATTAATTTATCCAACACAGCCATCTTGAATTAAGTTGACTGATGATTTATTGCTTATAAATTTATAAATAAATTTTTTTCTATGAGAGTTTTGCTATAATATATCCAGTGAGTCATGATATATTTTGCTAACAGCCAGACAGAGATGACACCAATAGGCAATGCCATTGTTTTAAAACAAAGATCTCTCACAATCTATTAGTGTTCAAATTATGTGTTAGGGATCACTCTCCGCTACTACCACACCAAATCTCAGTTCAGTGTATGTAAAACTGATTTAACCATATACCAAGTTAGCAAAATATATCATGACTCACTGGATATATTATAGCAAAACTCTCATAGAATAATATTTATTTATACATTTATAAGCAATAAATCATCAGAGTCAACTTAATTCAAGATGACTGTGTTGGATAAATTAATTACCCTTTTGTGCTTGCTAAATGTGATTACCTGTTGCAACCTGTTGAATTGACTCCAACACTTACATCCAGTGATTACTTTGAGAGTTTCAGTAAAATGCATACTCTGTTTCACCAGCTATTTTGTTAACAGACAGTTGATTCTAACAATAGGTAAACAAACCACTTTTCCAGCTTAAACCTTAGTGTACATCACAATAGAAGACAGTCTCTTCATTATCCTTATCCACCTATAGATCATGCAGTTAGACCATTCTGACTAGAAACTTCTAGAAAAGTGTTTACACATCTTCAAAGCAGTTGAGTCTCAATTCCTTATTAGAAGTAATGAGTTAGCAACACGGTGCTGTTGTATTACAGATCAAAATCCACCTGACATCACTGGAACCATCATCAATTTGTGCATTTATGTCATTATAACCCTAATTATTTGCTTTTAACTCCACATCTTAATGCAATTAAAGTAGAAAACTGGAGAAAAGAAGAAAGAATTGTAAAAATAAAGCTTGGCGAAAGAATAATTTTAAACTATGGATCTCATAAATAAAGACACATACTGGCTTCTTCCTCCATCCTCTCATTTGCCAAGTATTTTCCTCCAAATCAAAATGTCAAACACCATCAGCTGCATCATCATGTAACAAGATATTGAAAATGATGCCACGGTTTAGGGACATGTTGTAATGAGATTGCATCTCTGTCGGAGAACGAGGATGGAAACATGCTCATTATGTCTAAACATTATTGTTAAACTAAACATTTCGTAGTGAGATCTGGTCGGCTTGTTTTTTTTCGATGCAAACAACAAACAGTGGGCTGATTATTGACCAGCAAGAGTTGGGTTCTTTTCAAAGTTGTAAACAGAATATTAATAATGTGACCTCTGTGTGAGCAAAATGTAGCCAAAATGTTCACATTTTAGCACATTGTTTTTTCTAAAGGTCAATGAAGTTCACTCTTTTTTAGATTAGAGATATGATGTCCCTGTTCCTGTAAAAATATAAAATGGTTAGTTTAAGTAAGTGGGAAAAACAGTAACATTACATCATCTCTTGCATACTTTCATTAATTGAAAGCTATAAACTCAAACTATTTTTCTCCTCATCAACGGCACAAAAGTATAAACTGTGCCAAGAAGTAGTCAAGAGCTTGTGGATATTTTTAGTTTGGAATTTGCATCCCAGCATGCACAGCCATTTCTCTGTTTTTACACGTTTCAAAGCAATGCATTGTTTTTGAAAGGATGAAATAAAGAACTATTTAAACTTTATAGGGGAATCTTTATATTTCGAGATGTTTAAGGTTTGACTAACTTGTTAAGGAAGCGCAGAGCATCAGTAGACAAGCCAGTACTCACTGAATGACAGTGAAGATGCCAAGACCGTTGCCATCTGGTTCCATCCCTGGTGACGACTCTGATCAACTTTTAATGCGGCGCTCGTTTGTTTTTCCTGTCCAGCCCCTTCAAGCCTTCTTCACCGATGAGCGCCCACGGTCCTGCTTCTGACTCCAAACTTTTCTCGCCGCTTGGTTTCAAGTCGATAGTCAACTGAGCTCGTCTGACTAAGCCCGTTATTATTACATACAGTGGCTCTGTCCAAATGAGTGGCCAGTGCCCCGAGGGAGGAGGCCGAGCTTGTCGCTCCTGCCTCAGTAATGAAATAACATCACATTCCAGGCCAGTGCATCAGAAAACACAGAGATCAATGCTGGAGTGCTGGACTTCAATAGATTTCTGGACTGGTTATAGCTTCGTCTATAAGCAGAGCTCACATGAAGAAAAAAAAAAAAAAACTAATCTTGCCCAAACTTTTCCTGTTTCAACACTTTTATCAGAAAGCTTGCAACTTATCCGACTGCTTCCAGCTCAAAGTGATGAAAGCTGTTTGCATTTCAGCACACAATGAAATTTCAATACCTAAAATATTTACCCTATCCACTGTACAAGCGTTTGGATATGCCATGTGTTTTATCATCCACGAGAGCTTAAAAATTAAGCTTCAACCTTAATCCAGACTCTGTCAAAGTCTGCCTGCCAACTGTCACCCCTAAGTGAGCCAAACCTAAATCCTATAAAAACACAGAATTAGGTCTTGATTTCAGTGGTACACAGTAGCCATCAGGTATTACTCATACTTTCGTCTTCACTTTTTTTATACATTCATTATACTATCATATAAAGTCTTCTGTGTTTTGCTGTGAAATTGTTCTCTCGTGTTTGTTTTCTCCACATTTTGAAGTGCTTTTTCTGAAAGCCGTGTATTTTAACGTCACGGCAGTTCATGTTGAATTGTACCATGCTGATTCCCTCATGCATGAATGGCATACACGGTCTTCCATTAGTTATGAACCGAAGCACGTGTCTGCCTCTGCAAGCAAAAGGAGCTGCTTGCATAACACGCCCCATGCACATACAGCAATGCACGACAAGCAAAGGTTTAGCTGCTATACAAGACAAATGCATTTTAAACACCATTCCCCGGTTGTTTAGAAAAATATATTTATGATGCACTATACTGTACAGCGCTAATTTCTGCTCTGTGCCAAACATGCGCACAGTCTGTTCATACGTCCAGGAGCTGATTGTGTCCATATGGCCACGATGGAGTGCTGTGAGAGGTTAAAGCAGACCTCTCTGTGAGGGAAATAACTGCACATGAATTCATCCAATCATTTGGCTCGACGCTCGCCCCTGGGCCAGAGCTCACCGCATCGGTGGCCTGTTTTTCTGTGTCACACAGGTTGCAGCGTTTATAGTGAGGACAGAGAATGCACAGAGAGCAAACACAGTGTGCTGTGAGTGTACAGCTAACAGTCATGTTAAAGGGTGGTTCTGTGGGAAGGTTATAAATATTTACCTTTGTACTTGTTGTAGATCTGTGAACCACCTCATTTTGGAAAAACAGTCCCTTTCTGAACTACTCCACATATTCTACTTTTTAGAGATTTGTTATCTACATTTAAATAAAAACTGTTCACATTGTTTGTACAAGAATGCTAGAATACTCACGACATGCCATTAGGTGGTGATATGTCCACATTATCCATCCATCCATCCATCCATCACTAATTTTTTTTTACGTGTTTACAAACACAATTTTTTTAGATAAACCTGTTTTCATCTCTCCCACAGTGATTGCTGGAAATAGGTGCCAGCTTCCTGTGATCAGGGAAGGAAAAAGTGGACAAAGAGGATATATGTATGCATGAATGTATGTATGTTTTTATGTATGTATGTGTGTACGTACGTACATATGTATGTATGTATGTACGTATGTATGTATGTATGTATGTACGTATGTACATATTTGTATGTATGTACGTATGTACGAATGTACGCATGTATGTATGTATGTATGTATGTATGTATGAACGTATGTTTGTATGTATGTATGTATGTATGTATGTATGTATGTATGTATGTATGTATGTATGCATGTATGCATGTATGCATGTATGTGTGCACATATGTATGTATGTATGTATGTGTGCACATATGTATGTATGTACGTGTGCACATATGTATGTATGTATGTACGTGTGCACATATGTATGTATGTACGTATGTATGTATGGATGGATGGATTTAGTTTGAAGCTGGCAGCAGTACACGTTGGTCTTGGCTCAGGTTAGACCAGCTGTTAGCTTGTCAGAAACTATTTCTCCAACGTTAGGACATTCAAAAAGCTATCTGCCATAGGTAGGATTTTTTTTTTTTTTTTTTTTCAAAAATTGGAACTGTGTTTTGTTCAAAACACCCATTGTGAGTTTACAACATTATTTGATTTAAGGAATGTGAAATAACCAAATGTGAATTTGATGCACTAATCTGATATATTGTATTAACTGTCTGTGGGTGAGCACTTCACTCATTTGGGCCATGCATCAAGGGAACGTGTATTATTTGCATTAACCATACTCCATAATTTTCAATGTTTCAGTATTGTGTTTGTGAATGATATTAAAATGTTTCATGTATTAATCACTCTTGGCGTGACCGATCAGTATAGGGACAGCAAGAGATAGGTTTTATTATCCTCAAACTAATTAATATGAATACAGTTATGTAAATTCAAAGCGTCCTTGGAAACTGTGAAGAGTGTACAGATGTCCTGTCCTGTTGTCTGCAGCTGTGTTTCTGAAAATGGCTTGACGGTGAGGAAGGAGCTGGAAGTTCAGGAAGTGTTTAGGAAGTCAGAATGGGTCAGAGCCTCAGGCAGGTGGCAGCATTGATAAATTTGAACTTGATCTGTGATTGCTGGCTGTTCTTCGAGCTTTGTAAATAAATTTGATGAAGCTTACACCTGGTTGTTTTGGGAATCTCTTTTTTCCCACAACACACGCTTCTCTGAAACGTCTTTGGCCTTACATGTCTGCTACATTAAGTTTTCAATTTACAACCCACTTCAGAGCACATGAAAAAAAAAAACATACAATGTATTAAAGCAGTTACTAAACAGAGGCATCACAAAGCTCAAGTTGCACTTGTGTCAGTTCCTTTTTAGTCCATTAAAGCAGATTTGCACCTCACGTAATAGCACTGGAAGTAGCATTTTTCATGACTTTATGAAGCAGAACAAACAGTAGATGCAGTATTTTGCATAAAATGATGAGAGTCGCTTCATGCAGAACAGGAAAACGCATATTAATCTAATAAGAGCTGCTGCCTAGCTCATACCCGAGGCGCAAGATATATTTGCTAAAGCTGTCAGCCACATTTATTCAAATAGTGTGATATGAACTATTTTCTTCTTAGAAATATTATAATCAGGATAATTATCTGTGATGTAATCAGAAGAATGCCCGATAGAAAATTAATTGCAATTAATTAAACAAGTCAAGTAGCTAATTCATTTACAAAGGGCACTGTTCACAGCCAGCACTACAGAAGACTATAGGGCAAGTATTTAAACAAGCTGTTTAAATACACTTTTATCATAGACAGGAAGTACGCAAAAGTCAATTGCAGACAATGAGATTCCAGGGTATCATTTTCCACAAATCAGACAGCCACTCTTGTGTCAACATACTAAAGAAGCTCCTCCCTGCTGCCCTGGGAGGATAGGATTCACAGCATCCAGCAATTATCTGTAATGTGGGAGAAAAATCAATGTGCCCACGGAAAGCTGTTATAGGTCACCAAGTCGACGCTGTCACTTGAATCAGAAACGCTGTTGCTGCTGCAGGCTGAGCTCCAAGCCTCTCTGTGAGAATCTGAGAAAGCACGCTTCATTTCTGATGCTGTGGATTACAGCGGTCATTAGCCTGACAATACGGAAGATAATTGTTTTTTTGCTTGTGATCATGGTAGAATGGTAAATGAACACAGATTCCAACCATCTATGAACACAAACAGAAGTTTCACTCTAAATAAAAGTCTTTTCACACAGATTTCTCAGGAAGTGATTCTTAAATGTAACGATTTTTTCCTGTATATTTGCATTGTTTTATTATACTTATACATGCATCCCTGAGGCTTGAAGACAGTGCTTCTTTCTGTGCAAACTGGACTGTGCTCGGCAATCAAAACTACATTTCTGCAGCAATAGGTATGATTCATTCCTCAAACTCGCGTTGGGATGAATAAAAATGCTAAAATAACATAAATAGCTTCTCTCTGCATGAATCGTTCAGTCATTTCAAACTCATTTTTGGATTGAAAAAACAAAAGCACAGAAAAGAAACAGATGTAAACTCACCTCTGCTTCTCTTCATTTTTGTCCAAACACCTGCCAGGAGAATTTTCCTTTTTGCCTCTGTTGTCAAGTTCCATATCTCCTCTTTCAGGTGCTCACAGCTCGATCTGATGAAGGACAAGTCCTGAGTGTGCCCTCTTTGTGGCTCAGAAGATCCAATCTAAGGGGAGGGGAGGCCTCCTTGAATCTTGAGAGTCTGGTGTAAATTCTATTAAAGGCAACGGGATATGGGGAAGGATGAAAAATCAATACCTCGTGGCCAGTAATTTTTGAAAGATCAGGCTGGAGAGAGGTGGTGGTGCTGGTGTGTGATGGCATAGCTTAGCCCAACTGTAAAGACTGCCTCTGCAAGTGGTTAATCATGTGCTTGTCTGACATCTAGATTGCATTTTCTTCTCACCATTACTCCCATTTTCCTCCTTGGCTGCAGAGAAGATGCGCTATCAAATGTAAGAGGCGGTAATCAGCGCAATAATGCCATCCACCAATCTGATCTGGATGCACTCTTCTACTCGCAGGATTGAAAATGGTGTTTTGGGTACACTTCTCAGTTTTCAGAAGACTAATGGTCTCTGCGTTTGAATTCTGTGCTAAACGCATCAACACTGGGGGTTGCGCGCACGCCTTTGAATCACAGAGCAATCTCCTGGAAATGATGGGGTTGTCTGCGATGAGTCACCGAGGTAAAAATGTGCATCTCTGCTCTGTTTAAACTGACCCCTCTGTTTTGATGCAACCCTAAAAAAAGACATTTAGTTTTTTTTTTTCCCTTATTTAGACAATGGGCTATAATTTGAGACAGAACACGTCATTTCACAAACAGGTATCATAAACAGAAGAACTATGGCAGCAGTTCTGAAGATGCTGTGTCACTCTCTGTAACCCTGAAGGACAGATTCTCACTGTAATGTGAATTATCAAAGGTTCACAACACCATGATGCTGTGAGCTGTTATTGTTTTAAAGTGCACCATTACCACCAAGTGTTAGAAAAGAGGCATTGCAGGAAGCTGGGCTTGATGAGTGATGCACAGTTGTTTTATGAATTAAATGTCTGTCATTTATTTTGGTCTTTCCCCTTCTTGACTCAATTTTGGAAAAGTAATTATATTTTATCTGATTTCTACTTTTATAGAACCAGCTTTGAACAAGTTTTGTTTGGCTTCACTGACTACCCAACAGCTAAAGAAAAACAGTTCTGTGTTATTAATCCTATTGCCAAATGGCATATTCATAAATGTCATAAATTCATAAATTAATAAATGCCATTACACTAATCAAAAACCTCTTATTCATTCAACCTCAATAAAGGTTGAATGAAAAAAAAAAAAAAACCTCATCACCATTTCTGAAAATGAGGTCAAACAATATATCAAAACTATTAAATATTCCACCAACATGAATGCCATTAAAACTTGCCTCTTATGTGCTCTCTTTAATATATTTATGTAATATGTTATTGTAAAGTACCATATTGTCTCAGTGTTTGTAACTCCCCTGGTGGCTGTTATTTCATTACTGTATGCTGCATTTTATTGCATAGTTTTGCACTTTTTCAATAAAGATAAAAAAAAAAAAACTGTTGTATGAATTAAAAAAAAAAGTCTTATTCTAACAGATGTTAGGCCTTTCATCAATTTAATTTTGATTATGTTGAGAGGACGTCCAACACATAAAAATAGCTTTCATGCCACTAAATATTTTTTTTTTGGCACAGTGTGTCAATGTTAGGTTTGTTTCACAGAAAATAATGGTAAAATCTAGGATTTAATAAGCATATAAAACAAATAATCAACAACTTTAATTTTGTCCATAAAATACAACCATATTTTAAACTTCACCAAAACAAACCTAAAGAAAATAAATTAATTTGTGCATTTTTAAAGGCACGTGTGCTTAAATTAATTGATGCTGATCCTCTATGTTTTGATTTATCCCACCAGTCTTGTTCAGGAAGTAGAATCAAAGTGAATGTGCTGATGCCCTCTAGTGCTCATTTGTTTTAGCTCTCATAAACACAGATTGATATTCCTCCTCTGTAGTCATGGTGACTCATACAACTGGAACATTGTCCTTTAATGTATTTCAGCAATATACCATAAACCCTGAACCACTGACACATTTACCTACTGCGACTCGTCTCCCAGTGAGTTAGGAGTGTGGAATCCAAATGATGAAATTTAGCTTTGTTTGGTGAAGATCTGAGGGCCCGCAAAACCTCAACTAATAAATCAGCAGGAAAAGTGACTTCCCCCAAACATAACTCGTTTAGCTGAGACAGACAAGTGAGCACAATCTTCTTTGGCAGCCTAAGTGTTACAGAATGTAACTTTACACCCCACTGATCCGCTCTCCGAGAGAGGAACTGTCATTTCTCAGAAACATATAATGGTCCTTTCAAAAGACTGTTTCATGTGTGAAAATAAACACTTGAAATGAACCAAACATACATTTGCTAAACGTTTAAAAAGCTCATGAGCAGAATGTTACTATTTCTATCTTTTCTGAGGTTGGTGGGTGTGTGTTATTCTGCGGATAAAAGACACAACGGGAAGTCTGATGAGAATCTTCCAGGAATCTTTAGCCCCGAAATTTCTCCGCTAACTAAACGAGCACATCAAACATAAAGCCGCCCACTTATCACTACTTCCCCTGTCTGTTTGGTGGACTCTTTGGTATCTGATGAATCCTTATCGAGGTCATACAGTGCTGGTTCACATGTCGCGTTATCACACTGGTCTCTTCCCCAGGGCTCCCACAGGAAGGGTCTGATCAGAGGCCATGGCATGCCATGTATCTTGACTGCCTTGTGGCAAAACTGGTAATGTAGTGCAATAAAGTCTGAGCAGGGACAAGGTGTGTGTAATGTTTCTTTCACAAATAACTTTTTTTGTGTGTTTGTATTCATTGTATTTTGATGAATTTGCTCATATGCAAAGAAATCATGATGATAGAAGTGTTTTACTAATCAAAATAATTACAGAATTTGTTAAAAATATATGACAGAAATTCCGAATAATTCATCTAATAACGTGAAATAAGTTTTGTTTTTGTGTGTGTCAGGTAACATTAATTCTATGAGTGTTACCTGTGTAACTGTATCTATAGTACACATGTACCTATGAGCAAGTCAAATCAGTTCTTTCAATCCTGAATATTTCATTGCATGTTGACCTTGTGTTAACCTGCATATGGCAATAAACAACATAACAACAAAGACTGGTACAGGACATGTATGAGGACACCAGGACAGTGGTGAGATGTGCTGTATGAGTGACAGATAGCTTCAAGGTGGAGGTGGGAGTGCATCAAGGATCGACTCTGAGCCCCTTCTAGTTTGCTCTGGTGACGGACTGACTAACAGATGAGGCCAGGAAGGAATCCCCATGGACTATGATATTTGCAGATGACACTGATCTGTGGTGAAAGCAGGGACCAGGTGGAAGAGAACTTAGAGAGGTGGAGGTATGTGCTTGAAAGAAGAGGAATGAAAGTCAGCCGTAGTAAGACAGAGTACCGGTATATGTGTGAAAAAGAGGGAGGCTGGCGGAACAGTGAGGTTGCAAGGAGCAGAGGTAACAAAGGCGCAAGACTTCAAATACTTGGGGTCCACTGTCTAGGAAAATGGAAAGTATGGTAAAGAGATGAAAAAGAGAGACCATGCAGGATGGAGAAAAGTTTCAGAAGTGATTTGTAACAAAAGAGTGGCAGCAAAGGTGAAAGGAAAAGTTTACAAACCATTGGTGAGACCAGCTATGTTGTATTCAAGTGGGGATGAAACCCACAAACACTCGGTTACAAAATCACTGCTTCGAGCATTGACTCCCCCACACACAAGCCATGAAATTGTTTTCATAATGTCCTACCATGTTAGTAGAAGTTTCCTATTCTTTGACTTTCCTTTGTTCTTCTCACTTTTCCGTTCTGGTCTTCTTTTTCTGCTTCAAATGGATTTAAAAACTGAATATCTCCACTGTTGTTCTCAGCAGGTTTTGTTGCAGCTATTTCTGGGGAAATAAGTAAACAACTAATGATGATACACTAAAATAATTTTAAGCTTTCACTTAAAATTGTCAAAATAGATGAAAAATACACAGAACAAAACAACACACAGCAGGCTCAGTAAACAAGTTGTATACATTATTTTTTAGGAGGAACTACTTTGTGAGGTAAAGTATATTTTTGTCCCACCTGCCCCTATGGACTGACTGCTCCTGGTCAAGGTGAAGTTTCTTCAGCAATGGCTGCACCACAGCATATTTAAAACAGGCTGGAGCAACACCTGAACTGAGAACATTGTTAAAAATCTCTGAAATGTCAGGATCAACACATGTATGTGTGCATTTATGTGTGTGTTCCTTCAAGGAAAGCTAGTCTTGTTCTTTTTTTTTTTTTTTTTTTTTTTTTTTTTTTTTTAATGATATGGTAGGACACTTGCTTGCAATATGTATTTTTATCTAACTGAACCTAAGAAAGGCTTTATTTCAATTATCCTTTCGTTAAGATCACATTTGTGCATCCTCTAATGCACAGTATATTCCAGAAGTTACAAAATGTCCTTAGGGGTCTTTTGTAGTCAAACAGGAGCTTTAATTTAATCTTCTTACAGTAATTACTAGACTTTTTGTTTGTGCCCGTAATGACTTCAGCTTGCTTTCAATGTTCCAGTTACTGTAGCTGCAGTTTGTTGTTAATGTGTGCAGACAGAAAAATCGAGAAGGGAGCATAGCAGGAAACAAATAAGTTTTAAAAAGGGAGAAGACAACATTATGTTCTTTTTATGAGCTGATTAGTTCTGACAGCTCTTGGTTATTTAAGTCAACAACCTCCGTATGATCTCACTATAGTCCAGCATATGTGTGCAGAGTTAGAGTACTCATTCATCCAAGCAATGCAGCATATACTGCCCTGCGCTATTAGTCACTATGAAAAAGACAGACACACATACAGTATTTTTTTGCATTTAGCTCATTAGTGTGTGTGGTCAGTGACCATGGTGAAGACTCAAGGCCATCTGGCAGTGTGTTCAGACACAGGTCAATGGCATGACTTTGAAAACTACTGATGCTGCTTAACTGCTTCACAGTATCAAACGTTAATCAATAAAGACCCATTTCATTTTCATTTCACCGTTTTGTAGACAAAAATGTATTTGATCCACACTTTTATTTATTTATTGTCAATCCAACACTTCTGTAAGCTGCTGACAAAACAGGAAACCTGAAACGTGTAAGCTGATTAGATTCATTTCCTCGAGAGAAACACTTTGATAATACATATTGATGCATGAAAATTGACTCTGGAAATGTGCATTAAAGATAGGCTTCGTTGTTAGTTTGAGGTGTAGTAATATAATCTCTTTCATCTACAGGACATGTCCATCTAACAGACTTCAACATTGCAGCTATTGTAAAAGAAGACCTGAAGGCAACATCCATCGCTGGCACCAAACCATATATGGGTAAGAAGAATTAAATGGTTTAGCCATTCTTTGCAATAAAAACTGAAAAGTTGGTTACCACTTTACAAAAATAGCTCCCTTTAGAAATTAATTATTAAAATGTTATGATTAGGTTAATCATAAATCTGTGAACACTTGGTAAAACATTAATAAGCTTGTATTAAACGAATAGTATAAAAGTGCTGTGATTACTCGATAAATAAATGTAAATTTTTTTGCTTGTTAATAAGCCTTTTTTAACTAAACATGACAAAACATATTTTGTTTGGACACTCATAGTACTTATATACAGATAACTTACTGTTTGATATTTAAAATGGTAAATGTGAGAGTTCAGATCATTGTTGGTTCACTATTTGGCAAGTCAGTGTTCTCCAGCTATCCACTTTGTAACTGCATCATAATGGTTTGTTAGGTGTTGGATTATTTCTTAAAAGCATTATTGACTGTTAATTAGCCAGGGGGAGTGGTGGCGCAAAGGTTAGAGAAGGTGGACCTGTAATCAGAAAGTCACCGGTTCAACTCCACGGACCGACAATATAAAAAAATGTGAGTGGGAAAGGTGAAGGGCCCACACCTGCTTCCACCCTCATTTACCCCACTCTGGGCAGTTGAGCAAGGTCCTTAACCCCCACCAGACACCCTAGAAGGCAACTCCCTGCTCCACACAGAGGGCTGTTGTAGCTCAGTGGTCTGTGGTTGCATCAGGAAGGGCATCTGGTTTAAAAACAATTGCCAAATCTTCGTACGAGTTAGATCGCAGTGGCGACCCTGACGAAGGGAGCAGCCGAACAAAGAAGAAGAGAAAACTTAAGTAGCCGTCTATGAGTGTACCTTTATTGTAACGTAGTACCAAAAGCTGTTTCACACTGGATTTATTACAATTATAGAAAAGGAAAAAAAAATCTATTTAGTGAGTCTCGACTAGAGATTATCTTTAAACTTCTGTCTGACCTCCTATTTGTTCTCGCTGGTAGAATGATTTTTTTTTTTTTAACTGATTAGTATCAAGATCAAGGTCAAGATTTCTTTATTGTCATTTGCATCACATGTAGTACATGTGGTGGAACAAAATTATGTACACAGAGTCCCAGTTACATCCAACAAGTATAAATTGTAAAAAAATAAAAAAAATAAAAAAATAAAAAAGGCAGTAATAAGATCTAAGATATGAACTAAGAACTACGCTAAACTAAGAATACGCTAAACACTTACCGTATTTTCCGGCATATAGGTCGCACCCGAGTATAAGTTGCATCAGTCAAAAAAAGCATCATGAAGAAGGAAAAAAAACATATATAAGTCACTTCGACATATGTTGCATTTATTATGCATCACCGCTGACCCATCGCATTTATTATGTGTTCATTTAATGGCCAAGGCAGCTTCATTTTACCTGGGCGATGCAGTGCCATCCATCATGACCGGAGCCGCTAGTTCTCTAGCGTTCCTCTGCCTGCAC
>JARVGQ010000309.1:22027849-22041152 GCA_031762355.1 Hypsolebias martinsi | reverse complement strand
ACCAGTCTGAGGAGCCACAACAAACTCAATCTTATAGACAGCACCTTCACATAGCGGCCCGAGCAGTTTGATGGTGCTATGATGGTTTATGGAGTCCGCCCTCTCCCCCTCCTCTTTGTTGTGGCTCCTCAGACTGATGAAGTCTTTTGGATGAAAGACGAAACATTTCAACAAAAAGAAACCGTCCAAAGTCCCAACTTTATAGGATCTTTATACCTGGATTATTAAGCATGAACTTTAGTGGTTCTGTTAACCTTTATTTGACCAGGAAAATCTCATTGAGATCACAGATCGCTTTTACACAAGAGGCCTGGACTTGAAGGAAGCCTATGCAGGTTTTGGGCTGTTGGAGGAAACCAGAGTACCCAGAGAAAACCCACACAAACCCGATGAGACCATGCAAACTCCACACATACAGTGAAGACTACAGGTCCAAGCCAGGGATTGAACCTACCTTCTTGCTGTGAGGCAACAGTGCTAACCACTAATCCATTGTGCTGATCAGCTTTATTAGTGTCCCTTCAAACCTTCTATGAAACTGGTTGCCTTGAACCACTTTGGATGCGGCTGCCGGCCTGGGATGAGTCGACGAGGGACAGGATGGCCCCCAGAAACCATCTTAGCTTCAGCAAACTGATTGATCCTCTTAAGGTGTTTACTGCTTGGTGGGGAAACAGTTTGCTGGAACTCCTCTCCCCGATGATGCCCTCCGGATGGAGGGTGAAACGTTTCTATAAAAAAATAAAATGTCCAGATGACCCGACTGAGAATTGTTGGATTTGGTACCTGAATTATTGAGCATGAACTTTCTTGCCTTCTATGAAACAGTTTTAACGGCTGCGCTCCATTTTCAGTATGTTTATCCCACTTTTGGACCATGGATGGCCCAAAAGTGGGATCACCCCCCCTTTCAAGTGTCTGTTTTAAAATAATAGTTACTCATATTACACTTTTGTTTCTATGAATTGGCTAAAACGAATGTTCCAACAACGAGAAAAACAAAACAAGAAAGCAATATTCCCAACAAATCAAACTATTATTTTTTCTTTAAATACAAGGTTTCATTCCTTCAGCCTTTATTTTAACAGCTTAGTCTCTCACTGAATCACGAGGACTCATTTACAAAAGAGACCTGCTAATGGTTAATGTCTATGAGGCTTTTAATAGTTTGGATCTAAAACAATGTGGAACTCCTTCTCCATTAAAATGACAAAACGTTTGTTCTTTCTTTAAAATATAGTTAGTAAAGTAAAGTGTTATGTGTTGTCATCATTGTATGGTCCCATGAAATGGCAAAATTAGTTCTCTGCATTTAACCCATCACATCTGGGATCCACCCAGGTGGAGCAGTGGGCAGCTGTGTAAGCACCCGGGGAGCAGTTAGGGATTAGGTGTCTTGCTCAGAGACACCACGACATGTGGGAATGGTTGGGGATTGAACCTGTGACTTTAAGCGCTCAAGTCAGCTGCCCTACTTCTACCCCATTGTTCTTGAGATTAAAAAGTAAAAGGAGGCTATATAAAATAAAATAAAATAAAACAACTAGGTTAAATTCACATTTCCGTGGCCTGTGAGTCCTTTCATCTTGACAGTTTTTGAAAAACTTTGGACACCCTTGGAAAAAAATAAAATACTATATGTAATTTAGAATGCTGTGATGAATAATTAAGAGGTTTTGGCGTTGGTGAATTCTTTGTGTCCTGTGTGTTGTTGGCTTTTTATCAAGCGCTTTATGTTGTACATACATAAAAATAACAATTGCATGATTCAAGCAACAAGTTTTATGAAAACTGTTACACAGATTTAGCTCAAATCAAATCTTATCAAGCTAAATGACTTTCTTCAATATGCAGTATGTTTCAAATAATAATAATTAAAAAAAAAACTCCAAAGGAGTAAAACTCAGGACCTGAGCAACTCACAGGACAAAGTGGCAACCGATTTCTAAAATTCCAAATGTTGACACAGGATAAAAGTCCAGATCCTGACAGTGACCCTGACTGGACTGCAAAAGGAAGGAACAGCGTCTGGCCAATTCAAAGGTTCGGAGCCAGAAGCAATGAAAGGAAGCAGCTATTCGTTCCTCTCTTCAGGTTCAAATGATTTTAGGAAACAGATCTCTGTTAGTGAGAGTTATCTAAACACTCATGGAAGATTAATGCTGATAAAGGAACTGCATTTTAGGTGCATTTATAAAATCCCTACATTAAACTATTAGCAGCGTTACCTTTTTGTCTCATGCTGCCTTGTTTTTTTTTTTTTTTTTTTTTTTTTATTTGCATCTCTTGATTTTATTTGTATGACACTTAAAAAAAGAACCCTCTGAAAGCTTAAAAGCATTTACTTTGGACTATTTTAAGATGAAGACATTATGCTTTATATCACACTTTTTAAAGGTTGAACTCGCCTCGCTTGTACCTGCAAATCCAGAATGGCTTTCATCACACTCTATTCAGCATAAATAAATCATATGCGTGAGGGTGGAAATATGAAGCCTTTTCTATTTTTATATACAGTGACGCACACACCTTATAAAATCACAATATGAGACACCTAACATAAAAGTAGTTCCCCCACTGTTTGCCTCTGGCGATGGATTTTTGCAGCTTTTGCTGTGTTTGTTGTGGACAAATGTGTTAAAATGTGCACAATATAAGTAATATTTTTAATAACCCTTAACTTATCAAGAGTTATGTTTGATTCCAAGAACCTGAACTAAATTCATGTTTTCTGCATTGAAAAATGAGCATTTTGCTCACTTCATTTTTGGGGATTGTAAAATTGCTCAATTTAAATATGAAAATTAGGGGTCCATCTTTCTTGTCATGTATATCTGTAATGCGTCAGAAACACTTTTATACATGCATGTGACAAAATATGACACTAAACCTAAATACATTCATTCACAGTTATTGTCAGAATGTTCCACAAAACTTAAAACTGTAGAATAGTTTTGAATAAAATGCCATAAAATACTAATATAAATTTCGATCAGATCCAACATAAAAGGAACTTTGCAGTTACATCTGTAAAAGATAAACAAAGTTCATCCATCCATTTTCTGAACCTGCTTTATCCTGTTCAGGGTTGTATGATCAGCTAAAGGCCTGCACCAGTTGAGCAAAGGCCGGGGAAAACCTTTGATTTACCATGACAGTCACATGACCAACACTGACACAGACCACCATCCATGCTCACTGTTACACCTATAATTTAAACTTTCCATTTAACCTGACATGCGCATTTTGGTGATGAAACCAGAGAACTTGTTTGCACATGTATGCACAGGGAGAATATGCAATCTGCATGGAAAGCTGAGCCGAACCACACTGCTGTGAGGTAAAAGAGCTAACAATCAACCATGTGAGAGCCTTCAAACAGGAACCATCCCCAAAGAAGTGCAAGTAAAAATAACATTAACATAAAATAAATACTATGACCTTTAAATGATCATTGAATGTGCCCATTAGAGGAAATGGTACATGCTCAGTGTCAATAAATTATCAATTTTCACCTTTTGTGCAATTTTTCATTTGTGACTTTCAGATCTGGATGTTTTGTTCTGTAGTTTAATTTAAAATGTTTAACCCAATGATAAACAAATGATGTTTTTGAAGTCGGTGACATTTTTTTTCCCCGATTTATTCGCAGGACAGTTATGACTTCATGTAATTTTTTTTTTTTTTTTAATTCATGTAAATTTGTCACCAATTTTAAAGTTGCAGAACGCTGTATGAAAAGTTTTGCTTGTGTATTTGTATATAACTGATGATTTATGACAGTGGTCTGACTCCACATGGCACCACAGACATTCTGTCAGTGTAGATGAGAAGCAGAACTTTGTCCACAGATCTGATATTGTGAGTTTTGCTGCTGTTGCAGATATAAGTGGCACTACATCAAAGTTTAGTTGAACTTATAATTACAGGTGTTTGCAGTTTGATTCATGTTGGATTCCATTTCTTTAAACTTTGGATTTTCTTTTCTTTGGATGCAATTTAAAGAATTTCTTGCAATACAACAAAACCTTCTTAAATTAACCTTGAGGCAGTTTCAGACAAATTGCAAACATGTTGCTTTCCAGCCATTTTTAAAGAACTGTGCACAAAACTCTGACAAATTGTGATTTTGCTGCTAATCTGAACGTGTGACGTCTGATGTGAATAAATCATAGATATACAATGAAATTAAAGTGCCTGGAAAACAAAAAAAGCTTATTCTTAAATATTAAATGTTTTATTAATGTTTTTTATGAGGTTGTAAACACTTCTCAAAACAGAATAAAATATGTTTTTGGACAAATCAACACTTAAAAAAATTCTGACTTTAAAGATATTTAAGGATCAATGTAAACCCTGACTTTATTAATGATCAGCTTTTGGACGCATGCAAAATGAAAATTAATTTCTATCATCAAAAGATAGAAATGCATCAAAAAGATCTAAGGATGCCTTTTTTGAGCTTGATGTCAATTAAGATGAATTGAGAAAAAGTGATTAGATTAATGAAAAATTGAAACTTTTGAACTTTTATACTTTTGCACAGCTTGTTTGGTTAAGAAAAAGGCAACGAACAACGCAATCAGTGTCCTGCAAAAATAGTTTAATTTTAGTTTACGTAGTCTTTCAAACAAGTCTGTAAAAAGAGTTGTTTTAGAATTCAAAATACATTTAAAAAATTTTATCAAAATGTTGGCCTTTTTCTTCACAGTCTGTGCTTAGTCTGTGGTTAAAGTTGAATTGATAAACAAATATAAATGAATGTATTTTAATGAGTTATAAGTATAATTGAAAATTGAATAAGTTATTTACTTATTTTATTATTTATAGGAAATTTTGTTTGAATTAGATAAATAAGGAGCAGATTTAATAAGATATTTTCCTTCATCTGCTACCTTTCATTTTATATTTGATGTATACTGTATGTATTTTTTCTTTTCCAATTACATACATGTAATTGTTGAATAAATGAATAAATAAATAAACAAATAAATAAATAAATAAATAAATAAATACATTTTAATAACTGATTCCCGGCTAATAAGGTACATATTTATTTGACAGAACATCACTTTAAGATTCACCAGACAATCCCTTGAACTAATGTCTGCATAACAGTAAATAAAATAAATTATTATCTTATTTAATTACAAATATGAGCTGCTCAGACTTGTTTGAAATGTGCTGCTGAAGCTTATTTTAACACTTATAGATAAGTAAGATTTTCTAAAGATTGTACTTTAAAAAAATGTACATTTTACACAAACAACATCAAGATGTTTTCATTAAACCTTTTCAATGAGAACAGGCATATATGACAAAAATACATGTATATATTTATTTCTGATTATGCTGAAAATATGTAATGCTCAGAGCATCTCAAAGTACTAAATAATTACAGCTTTTTATCTGTGCATTTATACATTTATTGATAAAGCTCTAAGTTTGTGAGAAGTTTTCATTTCAAAGGAATATTACATTTTTTTTAACAATCAGAGCACGCCATGCCACCCAATTACAGCCAGAGATTAAGTTTGAAGCATAAGCCTTTGATCTCAGTAAGCGATTAACACAGCCTGAGTTTAGTTGTCCAAATCACTGGCAGATGTTCTGCTAAGCTCCACAACTTCAGCAGACTGTGTGATGGGATCTTTGGTGCACCGCAGGGAGGACTTTAGGGGGCTTCATACTAATCAGAGCCTAAAAGTGGACAGTCAGATCCAGTTGCAGCCTGTGCTCAGTACCTTCAGCTTTGAATACTCTGTTATTATTCATTTGTTTAAATCATTCTCCAATATTTATTCAGCTGCTCACGGCTCGATGATGGGAAAGGTGTAATTAAATACAGTTTTTTTTTTCATCTTTGTTTTGCAGCAAGCGTTGGATTCTAACCTCAGTAATCTAATCAAGAGGACCAGTGAATTGGAAAGCTTGATGGGGAAGCTTATCCAAACCTGCCAAAACGTGGAGGTGAGGCTGTTTATCTGTCGGCTTTCAGGTGGAAGCTTCGGAGACGTTTTAATGGCCACAACAACTCATTAAATTATTAACGGCATAATTAATTACTGACTCTGAAGGAAACAATTAACTGTGTCAACAGAAACGGTTGTCTATATTAAGGTTGTCTATATTGCTATAAATGAACAGTATCATGCAATTAAATTACCGTTGTTGTTTTTTGAACATAAAAGGGAGTTAACTAAGTTATAAATCTTGAAATAAGGCATTTTATGATTCATTGAAAAGCCTGTTAAAATATGACATTTCTCAGTTCATTTGAAGAGGGTTTTTGTGGAAAGGTTATGAACATTTAACATCTTATTGTAAATAGTTCTGATCACATTAATGATCTACCAGCCAGTTTGAGCCTAGAACAAAGTGGATCGCTGCTGTCTTTAAACATCCAGTCTCAACTATTTTACACTTTTGTTGCCATTTACCAGTGTATATTAAACTAGCACTGTGCTAAAAAGACTAAAATTTGGGGGAAATACAGCCATTTATATTCATAAAACTGTAGAATTATGTCTAAATGACAGTTTTGTTTTGTTTTTATTTGCACATCAAAATGCAAATGTATTATCTCTGTCTGGACATCCGTAAACTTTCTTCTGTCCCACGCATCACTTCTGATCTGCTCAAGATAAATTAATGAAACCTGATACATATATGGATCATCAGTAGACAGAGTGATTCAAACACTTTTCATCTCACGAGCTTCAAGGTCAATGTTATGAATCAAGGTCAAAGGTTAAACAAGGTACTTGCTTGTCCAGGCTGTTGCTGTAGATTACTGTTTTGCTGTATTATGCAGAATATAAATATTACACATCATACACCTGTTTGTCAACAGGTGTATAATGTGCCGTATGAGGTCCTTTTGTTAATTTATACCATAGCACTCTCATGAACCTTGAATTATCTAAAATTGACTAGCTAATGGCTAGTGTGAGTATGGTTCAGAGCAGGGGGTCTGCAACCTGCGACTCTGGAGCCACATGCGGCTCTTTGGTTCCTCCGCAGTGGCTCTTTCAAGTTTTGACCAAAACTGACATAAAACTGAATTTTATTGGTTGTTATAACAACTAAAAGGGCTAGCTTTAGCAGTTTTCCTGTCATTTCTTTTGCACATACAGTAGTCCCTCGCTCGTTTATCGCAGATTCGCTATATCGCAGATTTTCAAAGTAAGATGGGACATGACACAAAAAATCACCATAAATACAAAATATAAAAGTGTTAAAAGTTATTTTTAATTATTTTGGGACTTCTATGCTCAGCTGTTGAAGTGTAATTGATCAAGAAGCACATTTCTGCTCTGTGCTGCGGAGCTGAAGCTGTGTGACATCCCTCTGCTGTCTGTCCTGCTGCTGCACTTCTCTACAATTCAAATTTAGATACTGTAATATTTTAAATAATCAATACAAGCTGCATGGATTGTTTATTTAAAATGTTACAGCACTGGGCGTGGTCCCTGACACAGACGAGAAACGAGGGACTACTGCATGTGAATACTGGAGACATTACAAGGAGTAAAACATACTCACTTTCACTTTACGCTTTATTTCTTCAAAGTAGGATACGTAATTTTTCTAAAGTAAAAAAAAAAATCACATAGGCCTGCATAGTTTGTTGTTTTAGTTTTTAGAAATTGGGCAAAAACTATATTATTTTGTTCTTGTTTGTACAAGAATCTCATCTTTTACGTTGTCCTAAAATGTAAAAATGTCAATAAATGTTAAAAATCATTAAATATTTTTAGTTTTAGAAAGTCAATACTGGCCAGGAAAGTGTCCTCCAACAAACTTAAAGTGGTCCATAGGCCACCAGTTGAGAATCACAGTTGTAGCAGGTATTGCAGCTCCGGACATGTTTAATTTAGTGAACAAAGAGGCAGAAATGGCTCTTTTGATCGTAAAAGTTGCAGGCCCCTAATTCACACCAATCCATTTTGGTTCTGACCATGCTCACACTATTAGCTAGTCAATCCAGTCCAAATTAAACTCTGATTTTCAACTGAAGTCGTTCAAAGAGCTATCTACAACCGGTGAGATACTAGCATTTTATAGCATGTCCTCAAAACCCACCTTCAAATGATGTGAACTGTCCTTCCATTAGACGTTTGTGAAGGTCCATATGAACACTATTGTGCTATAGAAATTATTTTCCTGAGATAATAGATGCATTGGGAACAAAAACAGAAAGTCCCAACAATGCTAAATTGCTGCTCTACACCAGGTGGTTAGATCCTTTTTAAATTTTGGTGCCTGCCTTATTTTGTCTGTATAGCATTGATTTTGCTTCTTATCGATCGCTGTAAAGATTTTTACCCTTCTACGTGTGCAGCAGAACATTTTGTCAAAATAAAACCCAGAACAAGCAGCATCATTTACTGCTATTTCTGCTCTATCCAGGTGAATGCATCGCGGCAAGAAAACAAGCTGCTGGAAGAGTGTGACCTGCTGATTAATATCATACAGCAGAGGAAACAAGTCATAGCGACGAAGATAAAGGAGGGGAAGGTATTGTATATCATCCTTCATATCTGTATAACCTTTGTTTGTTTATCACCTTGTACATGTTGATAACCTTGTCTCTTCAAACATGTGCATGCTGATGTTATTAGAACTGCAGTGTTGTTACTAGTTAAACCATAATTCGTCATGCTGGCTAAAGGCACTGCTTAAACCAAAACCATTTTTTCTCTTTACAAATGGAAATGTGAATTTATATCAACATTTAGGCACCTTTAATTCAATTCACTTTAGTTTATTTATATAACGCCAAGTCACAACAGAAGTCATCTCAGGCCACTGAACAGAAACACTTATATACAGTATATAAAGAGTTACTGTAATAACATTATTTATCTGAGGAGCATGAAGGCGACAATAGAAAGGGAAAAACTCCCTCGTGAGGAAGAAACCTTTAGCAGAACCAGGCTCAGGACAAGCGGCCATCTGCTTCAACTGGCTGGGTTTGAGAGGAACAGGAAGGAGGAACAGATACACAATGGCAGATCAAGAATCACGTTAAGATAGAAATAATACCAAATGGAAACTATTCAATTTTAAAAATTCATTTTGAGAAATGTGATCAATTTGTCCTCTAATAGTCTAAGCCTATAGCGGCATAACAAGCCAAGCTTAACTATAGGATTTATCAAAAAGGAAAATCTTAAGCCCAGTCTTAAAACTGGACCATGTGTCAGCCTACAGATAAATACACACATTTAAATACACACGAGCGGTTTGTTGCAGTTTGACTGAAGATCTCCAATGGCTGGAATTATACTAATATTCCAATGATTGTTCTTTTATATGTCAAAGAACAAAAGAATTGCAAATGAGTTTTCTGACTGTATTTCATTCTTTACCTGTGTTCCCACACTGTGTGTTTCAAAAGTATTCACCCCCTAACGCTTTGCTGTCTTACTTTGTACTTAGTACTTTTATTATTTCTTACTTTGTTGTTGGATGACTAAGTCAAGGTGAAGACTCAACGCAATCTGCTGGCTTCCTTGGATAGATAATTTTACTAAATGTGCCTGTTCTGAGATGACTTTGTTGTGAATTGGCACTATATAAATAAACTGAATTTAATTTAATTTAATTACTGCATGGATTGTCATTGGATTTTAAATTTGATCTTAAGTAATTACTCAACAAAAATGCTTTAAGTTATTAAAACACGAAACGGTGAAAACTTACTTAAACCATTCAAAAAATAGAAACTAAAAAGTGATGCGTTATCCCCTAGAACAACCTCATACAGCAGCAAGTCTGCTCATGTACACCTTCATGGAGTTGGTTCACCAAGTCTTTTCATGACAAACTGTTCCATCTGCTTCAGGTTGGATGAGACAGTTCTGTAGTTTGACTGTCTGACCACTGGAGTGTTGTTTTAGCGTTTTGTTTAGGTTGGGAGGAAGTCCATATTCAGACGTGCACAGCAAAGATTGGTCTGCGGTTAATGTGACTTCTTTAAAGAAGCACTTTTTAAAGTTATGAACCTGTTATTTAGTACTTCAGAGGGAATGGCTGCAATGTACTTTGTGGTTTTGTCTAGTTATCATGATGACAGTGAAAAATGCTCAAACTGATCCATACAACTGAGGATGGAGGTAAAGTAGAGGAGCTGCAGTTGTATATTACTATATCTTTGATTTAGGTTTTGTAGTCTCACCCTAAAGAACAATGGAAAAGTGTGTCTTTGTTGTTGTTTTTTAATTGTCACGAAATTATAATGCTATTTAATTTTAGTAGTTTGTAGAAAATAAACTGATTTTGAGTGCAATTGCAAACTTGATTTTTTTTTTTTTTAAGTCTCAAAATGATCTTTTGTAGTCAGGTTTAATGAATAGTTTATGAAAAAAAAAAACTTGTAGAAAGCTGTTTGAGTGGCCTCTGTTTGTGGAAATAAAGTTTAATCTCTCCAAATGGATGAATTGATGGCTAGTCCGAGTGGGGTCATGATCAAATTGGATTGTAAACGTTTTGTATAAACTTTATATTGTTGTTAGTGTTACAATACACTGTTAGGCACTTTGAATTATTATTTGCAATCTTAAATTGTGACAGCGGCAGCTAGCTGTAGCCCATTGGTGCAGCTGTGGGCACTACAGGCAGGATTATCAAAACATTTATTCTACAATAATTATGGTATACAAAACTGACTTCAGTCAGGTATTCCCTGGCTTTATAAAATATTAGTCACTTTAACCACTTACGGACCGTTAGCTCAACAATCTGATGAAATTTAAAGCTAATTTCCTCAGACAGAGGCTCTTTAGCTGCACTCACATTTCGTCACACACTGAATATACCTGATGTATTAAAATAAATAAATAAATAATTTTTCTTCCTTTAGTCTGGTTAAAAATCTTTAGGTATTTGGTTTTATGTTGTGTCATTTTTGCTAACAGAGTGAATTCAGCTCTGCTCTCGTTCCTTCCTTGCCTCATCATTTATGACAGGTTGTGAATTTGCTCTTAGCTGCTTAGCCACTTTAAGAGGATCTCCCATCACTGACAGCACTAGTCTCTAAAATAAACCTTTAATACCAGTTTAGCTGAGTGAGGCTACAAATTCCAATTGTCACAACTGCATAGTAAACTGGATTTCTTTTTCCTCCAAGCAACAAAATCCAGCATCAGGTTCACACACTGATCATTGATTTGCTATTTATAAGCATTAAACTTTCTGGATATCAACTTTTCTGTTTAGGCCATGAGGCTGAGGAAGCTAGCGCAACAAATTGCCGGCTGTAAGCAGTGCATCGAGAGGTCCTCCTCCCTCATCACTCAGGCTGACCAAACCCTCAAAGAGAGCGACCACGCCCGTTTCCTTCAGACAGCTAAAAGCATCTGTGAGAGGTGAAGACACAGTGAGATCCAACCAAGGTACAGTGAAGGCACCATCTAACCAATGCCCTCCCTCATTACAGAGTGTCGATGGCCACAGCATCATCACAAATACTGTTACCAGAAATAAACCTAAATGACGCCTTTGATACATTTGCTTTGGATTTCACGAGGGAGAAGAAAATGCTAGAAAGTTTAGATTACTTAACAGGTGAGTCAAGTCAATATTTTACTACATTTATATATATGAGTGCACTTAATTCCCTGTTTGTTTCATAATGAGTCTAATCATCCCACCACTTTGTAATTTGCAGCTGGACAACAATTTATTTTTAAATGAGTTGTTTGGTTTCTGTGTTTAAACACGCTCGATAAATTATCCACACAGTTATCTGAATCACGGACTGGGACATTTTAAAGGCTTTGGCATGGTGGTTTAAATTTCAGTTATGATACAATATTGAGTTGCAGACAAATAAAAAGCTTGCTGTTCTTGGCAGCAGTAACTTTAATTTCTGCAGAATGAAACTGGCTTTGATTGTTTATATTCAGCTCCTGCTGAGCAGTGAGAATTCACCTCTGCGTGGCAGCTGTAGCTGCAATAGCTGGAGGAACTCCAGCGTGGATTGATTGCACTTGTCAGACAACAAAAATGGAAATCAAAACAAAAGTCACGGTGATATTTCTCTACCTGTCGTTGCTAGGGGTTTTTTGGTTTGTTCACCACTTTTATCTTGGGCTTTATAACTTTCATTACTGTATTTTCTGCCGTAAACGTTGCACCGCCCTATAAATCGCATCAGTGCAAATATGTCTAATAAAGTGGAAAAATCCATAAATGCGTTGCTTCGCCGTATAAGTCGCATCTATAATGTGTCACCTCTGATGTGTCGCATTTGTTACCCGTCATCGCTGACAACCTGGAGATGTGGTCCGATGTTGAGCCAAAAATCAATTGGCTGCCAAATGGCGGTCGCGGGAGAGTGCACGGGAGGACTTTAACAAGAATTTAACAAGATTAACACTTAAAAATCATTATTTGTTTGCTCAAAATTATGGCAAAGGTGTGTCTGCATTTCAAAAGCTGATGCGTGGAAACATGAATGCGCAGAGGGTGACTCGCTGTCCATTTCTTCAAAATTTAACAAGATAACCACCTAAAAACAATTATTTGTTTGCTCGGCTTTATAGCAAATGTGTGTCTCAGTTCAACTTTTACTTAATAAATGCACTTCTACAGTATAGTCAAATCAGATTCATTTCACCAGGGTGGTGCAGCAAAATGAAGCTGATTTGATGGTTGCTCCAGGCAGATGGCTGTGGCAAGCTGTGGCAAGCCGATTGTGTCATTAATAGCCACTTTTACCTATTGCATGATACAATGGCATGCCATACTGCTAGACTGTCATCTAGCGGCTGAACATAGTAGTGTTCAATATTTTCAGTCAGAATGAATAAAAATGGTCAGATCTCAGCAAAAATTGGTTTATAAATATGGAAAAAAATCCATTAATACATTGCTTTGGCGTATATTTCGCTGGGCATGTAAATTATGCAAAAAACTGCTGTTGGGCAAAAAATACATTATTCATGCAGATTTTGTTTTGTCTTTGCAGCACCAAATCCACCAGTAATTCGTGAGGAACTTTGCACGGCCTCGTATGACACGATCACAGCTCACTGGACATCAGATGATGAATTTTCTGTTGTATCATATGAACTTCAGTACGCCATCTTTACCAGCCAATCTAATGTTGTCAGTAAGTTCTTATGGTAATTTTTGTGTGTAATTTATTTTAGATAAAACTTAACAATTTCTTTATTTTTATGCATTTATTCATTCATTTAAAATAAATAAAATAAACAAAACAAATTCATCAAAAGAAAAAAATGGAATGAAAAGGTTGTAGAAAAAAATAACAAAATTATTATATCTGACCCTT
>JARVGQ010000309.1:22010051-22020073 GCA_031762355.1 Hypsolebias martinsi | reverse complement strand
TTCTTAAGTCCGAGTTGCTGTAAGTCGAGGGCGCCTTAAGTCGAGGACTACCTGTATTTTTTAATTATGCAAAACATGTTTCATAAAGTAAAATGCAAGCACTATATGAAAGATTTCACAATGTTATTTATAGATTTATTCACAACTTTATTATTACAGTACAGTATCCGACTTTCAATATAGTTGGGGTATTTTTCTGCTTCTTTAAAATTTGCATATACTGTATCCAATGTAAATAGTAAAATAATAATAATAATAAAGTAAGGATTTTTTCATTTTTTTTCATTTGTGACCATTTATTTATGCTTTTTTTAATTTTTTATTTTTTATTTTTTTAACTGAGACTTCCATTTTACTTTAAACAGTAAAACAAAAACAATTAAAACACATTGGGACCCTTATTCTAAGCACAAAAGTTTGGGAATGTTTCTCAGGGCTCCATCTACTGGATTTTTATTTTTATTTTTTAAGTTTGATAAATAAAGCAGGCTGCCATCCATCTCAGAACCATCTGCATTCAGTGTGTTTGCCTTGAGATGTACGTTTTGACGTTGTGACATAATGGGCTTGAGTTTTAATCCATAAGGTAAATTTTGCTCAAGGTAAATCAAGAATGAAAGCCTTCTTAGATAAATAAGATGGTTTAGGGTAATTACTTCGTAAGAACCTGGCAGGTCCAAACGTTCCAGTTATGATCATTTAGGCAATGCTGTTTTAGATGTTCTTCCACTTTTCATTGGTATTAAAAGGAGGAAGGAAGTTAAAAAGAGAAAGTATTAAATAATATATTTTATTGACAAAAACAGATATCCTAAAACTATCATACAATCTATAAGACAGAGGCATTCACTTTTTGAAAGTTGATTAGAGGAACATAAAAAATAAGGCCCTTTCAACATGTTTTGTGTTGTTATCTACAATGTTTTTAGTGTCACAAGTGGGTGATATAATATTAAAAATGTTTTTTGGAAGAATTGTGTGCATCACAATAAAAAAAAAAAACATGTCTGGTCACACAGACTGTAATACAATATGGACAGAGGCATTTAGTTTGAAAAACTAACTATAGTACCTAACTTACATGAAGGATATCAGTGCTTTGTTTATTGCTGGGCAACCTATAATGAAATGTTTAATCTTATTTCTCCAACTGATCTAATGGCTTTTGTGAGTTTCCACAATAATTGGGCAATAATTAAATATTTTATTTTTGTTGTTTTATTAAATTTTCCCCCTCCAACTTTTAAAATGTGCTAATGTGTTAAATCAGTCAAATCTATTAAACTAAAACAATTAGGCAATGATCAAATTTTATAGGAGCTGCTGAAATTCATTTACTGTAGAGCTAAAAGTCACTACTGCTTTTTGTGAGATATAAAGATAAGTTGGGAAGCATTGTTTTATTTTATACAACTGAGCACACAAAAATATTCAAGCAAACTTCCCTATAATAAAAAGAAAAATATACTTTCTCCCACTCTCCAGTCATGCTCTGAATTGTTTATTCATGGTAAGGAAAACAGCATTGCCATTGGACCAGCCTTCCTCAAGCCCCGCCCACAGTCCCGGAACAGGAAGTACCCGCGCGTTGTTGCTGCTGACGTTGATGCTGTCTAAACTGAACGATGGCGTTCAAGGATCAGTCGCTTCTGGACCTAACAGACAAGGAAACCCGGGAGAAACTGTCCTTGTGGGACCGCCGCACGGATGCCACGGCTCCCCTGACGGAGAAGCAGATGGACTCTGTTCTGGAGATCCGAACCGCAGCTGAAACGCTCTGTATTCCCTCAGAGGTGAGCTGAGACTGTGATCACAGCTAGCATGCTAACAAGGACGCTAACTTACTTTTTAAACGCAGGGGAGGTTAACTCCTTCTTTGAAACAACCTTGTATGAACTTTATGCATTTCCCTGTCATGTTAACATCATATTCGAGTTAAGTTTTCAAGGTTTTCTGCTTGTGGGATACTTTTATTTGCTTACATTCGCCGTCCAGCCTGTAAAGCTATTTAGCTAGTTAGCTTCAGTTTAAACTTAAAGACTAAAGAACCTTGTTTCGTTCCGCAGTTACCCATTGAAGACTTGTGCAGCCTGTCGTCTCGGTCCTTACAGTCCTCTTTAACAGCAGCTGTGCCTGCTTCTACAGAGGACACCCTGCTCAAGGGATTTCAGATGCTAGAGATGGAAAACGATAGGATAGAAACTGCACAACAGGTGATTGGTTTGGTTTTCTGTAAACAATGCTTGGCCAGTTATTACAGCGTAATGAGATATAAGGTTTGTAATATGATGCACATTTTCTTCTTGCAGTTTTTTGCCTGCTTTGCAAAGTTACAGTCAAACATGGACCTGGATGAGAGCACAAAATACAGGTGCCTTAGACTTTACTTAAACTTTTTCTTATTTCTGACTTTTGGAGGAGAATCCATGGTGGAGCCACTTTTTTGATGCCTATGTGCAGTGTTTGTTTTGAAAGCACTCACAGATTTGATGTCATTTTTTTTCTAGTCATATCTACTTAATAGAAGTGAACTGCGTTATGTCTTATTATTGTGATGGTCCTACTTGAAAAGTGTAACCCTCAGTGGGTTTGCTGTGTCTTGTTTTGTGTAAAGTATACAAATGCCTTTCTTTCCTTCAGGAGAACAAGAGATGATTTAAACTGCTACCAGGAACAATGTGATGCTATTCTGAAAGATGTCAGTGTAGCTCTTGAACACTTGGAATCTCTTCAGAAGCAGTACCTGTTTGTGTCCAATAAGACGGGTGCCCTGCACGAGGCCTGTGAACAGCTCCTCAAGGAACAAGTAAGGTGAACTCAGTGTTGACATCTGCAGTGCCACAGTGACATAACAGTTTGCTGATGAGCACAAAATATGCATTTCAAAATGTTCTTTAATTTCAGTTTTGGAAAACCAATATGATTGTAAATCATTTTTATTCTGAACAAATCTAGATAGTACTCATTTAGTTGTTAAGGGTCGTTGTTGAAGACTGGAAATGCTGTATGCTGTCAAACTCAATGCAATATAGATTAAGCCGAATATATATTACACTTACCGTAAGCATCATTTACTGTGCTGTTCTCATATCTTATTAAAACAGATTGTATTTGCAAGCTGCTCATGCAAACACATGTAGGCTCTAATCAGAAGTTGTAATGTTATCACATAGTTTAACTGTTTATTGTTTTTTTTTTTTTCCTCACAGTCAGAACTTGTTGACCTTGCAGAGAACATTCAGCAAAAGTTGTCATATTTTAATGAATTAGAAAACATTAACACGGTAAGCTGAAGTTTTTTTTTTTTTTTATTTATTTCATAACCGTAATGTGTTGACCACTCTGTTGACTGCAAATGTTTGGTGTCATGTTCTAGTTTAAAAATTGTGCTAAAGCTGAGCTGAAAAGGGTGCTGCGGGAAATTGAAACCCAAATCAGGGAGGCAAAGAACATGCATAAAACAAAGTTGGAACAAAACTAACAAAGAAACATGAGGGAGGTCTGGGATGGCATGAAAAGGATTACAGGCTGCAACAATTGGACAACACCATGGGGGGGGGGGGGGCAAACCAATTCCTTTTCTTTCATTAGTTTTACCACTCAGAAGCCTGCCCCTCCCACCTCTTCATCAACACCCCCTTCCACCACATATCACCACACTCCATGGCTTGGAAGGCAACATCCACCCTTCCTGCAGCAGCACCCACTCCCCCCTACATCATCAAGGACCAGGTGAGCAGAGAGCTGAGGAGACTATTCCAGGAAGGCAGCAGGTCTGGACAAGGTGTGTCCAAGTATGCTGAAAGCCTGTGCTGCTGAACAGGGGGAGCCACTGCAGCATATCTTTAACCTGAGCTTGCGGCAGGGGAGGGTCCCCTCTCGATGGAAAACATCCTGTATTGTTCCTACCCCCAAGAAAAACACCCCCAGGAACCAGTAGACTACAGGCCAGTCTCTACCATCACATGTCATGAAGACATTTGAACAGCTGCCGTTTCATCTCCTCTGACCCCAAGTCCACCATGCACAAGACTCGCTACAGTTTGGCTACCGAGCAAAGGTGGGCATTGAAGACACAGCCCTGTTTCTGCTGTACATTCTCCCCTGGATAAGAGAGAACAGCAGTGATAATCATATTCTTTGACTTTTCCAGCACCTGGTAGTGGTGGCACAGATGTTAGGAAAGATTAGCCTGCAATTGGAAGGTACCAGTTCAACTCCCAGACTTGACAACAAAACTGTGGGTGGGGAAAGGAGAAGCACCCTGCTTCCAACCTCATTTACCCAACTCTGGCCCCCTGAGCAAGGCCCTTAACCCCACAGCTGCTCCTTAGGTACCTTAAATGGCAGACCTCTGCTCCACATGTGTGCTCACATGTGCGATGGGAAAATTTCAGAAAATTAATTTCCCCTTTAGGATTAATAGAGTACAAAATGTATTTTATTTAATACCATCAGATCCTTAGAGACAAGCTGGCAGAGATGGGGTTGGATTTGCATCTGATGAGATGGATTCCAGACTACCTCACAGAAAGACCACAGTTTGTCAGGCTAAAGAACTGAATGTCTGATACTGTGCTGAGCAGCACCGGAGCATCACAGGGCACGGTGCTCTCCCCTTTACTGTTCACTCTGTATACAGCTGACTCCCTGTGTCACTCTGAGCTCTGTCACATTCATAAATACTCTGATGATTCTGTGATAGTTGGATGCATCAGAGATGGACAGGAGGAGGAGGAGTCTGGTGAAGGGCTTTGTGGAATGGTGTGGAGAGAGCCAGCTACAGCTGAACACCAAGACCAAAGCAATGGAGGGGGACTTCCATAGAAACAAGCCCACACTTCTACTGGTGTCCATCAGTGGGGCAGATGTTTCATTCAACCTTTATTTATACAGGTTAATCCCACTGAGCCTCGGGCACTCATTTACAACAGAGGCCTGAATGATGTGAGGTGTGGAGGTGGTCAGAGCCTATAAATACCTGGAACTGCTGCTGGATGACAGACTGGACTGGACAGCATCTTCAGAAAGGGTCAGAGCTGCCTGTACATTCTGAGGAGTTTGGGGTCCTTCAACATTTGCAGAAAGCTGCTACAGATGTTTTACCAATCTGTGGTGGCAAGTGTCCTCTTCCATGCTGTGGATTGCTGGGGAGTCAGTGCCAGAAGGAGGGACACAGCAGGGCTGGACAGACTGGTGAGGAGGGCTTGTTTGTTGATGGGGATCGAGCTGGACCTTCTGCTCACTGTGGCAGCGAGAAGGACCCTGGACAAAATTTGCTCCATTTTGAACGATGCCACCCACACTCTGCACCACATCTTCAGCAAGCAGAGTGTGTTGAGTCCCAGACTGCTGTCACTGTCTTGCTCCACCAACCAACTGTAGAACTCTTGTCTTCCTGGCCATACAATTGTACAACGTTGGGTTGGCAGGGGTGGGGTGGGGATTTGGTGACCATTTGCACCAGGTTACACAAAATAATTTTGGGAAACCCTTTTTTTAAATTTTTATTTTTTTTATTTTTTTGGGGGTGGTGTCAAGATAGGGTAGAGGTAGAGCAGCCAACTTGGGACCTGAAAGCCACGGTTCAACTCCCAGCCATTCCCACATTTTGTGGGTTCTTTGAGCAAGACACCTAATCCCTAATTGCTTCCTGGGTGCTCAATAGCTGCCCACTGCTCCACCTGGGTGTATCCCAAGTGCGATGTGTTAATACAGAGAACTAATTTCATCATTGTATTGGAACATACAGTGATGACAACACATAGCACTTATAAACAGATCCTCTGGTTGGCACTTGGATTTGTGTGAGGGTGCAAAGTTGGGTTTATTTATGGTTCCCATTTATAGATTTTATTATTTATTATGGGAGGTAGCTGGTTACTGTATGGAATATTTTGTTAGGTAATGTTTGTAGTTTTTGTCTTCTTTTTTTCAGATAGTTAAGTAGTTTTTAGCAGGGAGTTTCAAATGTACAACAATGGTTTAAAATAGTTTTTTGTAGAGCCTTCATGCCATGTTGTGTTTGTAGCTGCTGCTGGATGTTGAATTTTCCTATACAGTAATGTATTTATTCTAAAATAACTTGTATTCCATTACATATTTTTAGCCCCAAACAACTAAAGCACTAAACAATCTCTTAACAGCTTTTAAAAATACGAGTAGCACAGTTGGTAAAGTGTTTTGATGCATAATCAATGTGGTGGAATTAACATTTAAAATGTTTTTAATGCCTAATTATTTTGTTTTTGCAGAAATTAAATTCTCCAACTTTATCTGTAAATAGTGAAGGTTTTATACCAATGTTGTCCAAGTTGGATGACTGCATAGAATATATTTCCTCGCATGTAAGTGACACTTTCACGTTTTTGCTTTTTCTATTTATTTATTTTTTTCACTTTTGAATACCTGAACTAGAATAGATAATGTGTACTCAGTCATGTTTATTGGTGTTTGGATGTCTTTATTTTATGTAATACATTACATTACTATAATGTTATTATGTCTTATAAACACCATTATTCTGTTTTTTTTTAACTGTTCATACATGTATGTCAAAAATGCATAATGGTATTTTTCTGTTTGTTACAGCCTAATTTTAAGGATTATCCAGTTTATTTGTCCAAGTTTAAGCAATGTCTCTCTAAAGCTATGCACTTCATGAAGGTCTACATTGTAAACACTATGCAATCTCTCACAAGCCAGTTAACAAAAAGGGTAAGAATGCAATTTATATTTACAATTTTATTTTCTTTGTTTTGTGCACAATAGGTTTTTCTCTTCTGTGAGTTTTGAAGATGTAGATTCCAGTTTTCTGCACATGTTTAATGTGTCACATCTTGTAAAGTGAGAATATACTGCTCTCCTCCTGCTGCCATCTTTACTTGTTTTTTTTTTCCTTCTAAAACAGGATGGCTTAATCATAAATATGAACAAAAATCATTTTAGATGATTTGCAGGCTTAATTTTTTTATTTATTTATTGAATAATAATAATTAAACAATAGTGTTATAATCATGCACATCTCAGAGTAAAAGTATTTTATAGGCCCTGAAAACAAGATTTCTTGCCCCTTTTTTTTTTTTTTAAAACAGCTGTTTATATAGATTTTATTTTCAACTTGGTCAGTTGCCTTAATTGTTGACGTTAGGTAATGGAAACTATAACTTTATTTGACTCTTGAAAACGTGACATTAAAAATGTATATTACGGTAAATTCTTTTGTCTCTGTCCTTCCCAGGATCCAACAGGTTTGACAAATGCAGATAATGCCTTTACACTTTATTATGTCAAGTTTAGAGCGGCTGCACCCAAAGTTAGAGTGAGTATAACAATTATGAGCAGTAGCAGCAGTTTTTAAATTAGTTTTTCATTTACATTTTCTGCTTTCAGTCACTGATTGAACAGATAGAGCAGCGATCACAGAAGATTCCTGAGTGAGTTTTTCAGTTTAGTTTTTTTTTTAACATTGCACTATAATTAGCTTCTTTATAATTAACGCTGTTTTTACAAGTCTCTGAATTGATTCATTTTTCTTCTACTGATATGAACAGATACCAGCACCTCTTAGATGAAATCCATCAGTGCTATCTTGACCAGAGAGAGCAGCTTCTCAACCCCTGCATTACATCCACCATTACCGACTTAACCAAGCAAAACCACAAAGACCACTGTGCGCTGGTAAGGCTTGACAAGTTCAAAGCTGCAGCTGCCCTTTAGATATTTAAAGATGACATTTCGGTTTGTGCACAATGGATAGCAATGAGATCCTCTGGGACATTTCCAAGTGTGTTTGGAAGATGCACAAAGCAGAGCATAGGATAAATGAACACACAACACATAAATGAACTGCTGTTTACAGCAGCTGTCAACAGATTTGCTCTTTTTTCTCTTCACAAGTCCATTGATTGGTAGAGACTGAACATTGTTAGCTTACCTTCACTTGTTCCTCATATATAAAATGGGAATTGTTTTGCTTCCTTTTCTGTGTAGAAGCAGACCTAAAGATTGTTTATAGATATTTGTAGGCACCGTCATTTTGTCACTAATATTGTTTTTTCTTCTTTTTGCAGGTTCGCAGTGGCTGTGCCTTTATGGTCCATGTGTGTCAAGATGAACACCAGTTGTACAATGAATTCTTCTCCAAACCAACACCGAAACTAGAGTAAGTAGCATCTAACAAACTGGTACATGATTGTTGAACACATACAGCCGTTGTTCAAGAGCACAAATAAATGCACTTTGTGTTTGCTTAAGGCAGAACGTTTGCAGCATAATTTCAAGTTATCGCAAGGTTCTTTTAATGTTAGCTTTAGAAAACAACACCGGTTGTCAAGTTACTGTTCAGATAAAATGTTTTAATATTTATTATTTGGCCTAAAGTTTAGATTGAATGTAGAAAGCTCTGACTGTAAAGGTACAAAGCATTGAAACTTATCTTTCTGATCTCTGACAGTGAGCTTTTAGAGAAGTTATGTTTATCACTGTATGATGTTCTCCGGCCTCTCATCATCCACATCATCCACCTTGAAACCCTGTCTGAGCTCTGCAGCATCCTAAAGACTGAGATGCTGGAAGACCACGTACATAACAACAGTAGGTTTGAACTCATTTCCTCTCAAACTCCTCATCTGCTCAGTTGTGATGTGTTACCAGAACAGCTGTGTCAGAGGGCAGTTTGATGAATGACTTTACTTTCCCTGTCTGTGTTTCTGTTTTTATTGTGCTACGATAGTCCTTTTGGAGACTTTAAACTTATTTTTCACAAATGGAATTTGTTTACAACATTGTATGAAATAGCTGGTAAATTTAGCAGAAGAAACACTAAAAGTGTAAGAGTAATTTGTTAAATAAGTTTATATAATTAACTTTTTTGCTTGTTTGTAAAAATGTAACCAGAAAATGCTTTTAAAGTTAAAAAAATAATTTATATTAATTTTATTTATTTTTTCTTCCAATTACCAAATGTATTTAGTTGGTCTTTTCTAAGAATAGTCGAGACAGTTTAGGACAGCACAAATTTATTTGTTTTGTACCGGTAGTTTCTTTTTTCCCAAAAAATATTTTATTAAATTTTCCAACAAAATCCTTTTTGTTCCGCCTTATTATAGTTATGTTCATTAATCATTAATCAAAAATACAGTCATCTACATAAATGTGCCTAGTGGTATATATTTTTGTTTCTCCTCCTGCATACACATTACAGTATTTAATAAATATGTAATAGAAATGACTTTTAATATTAAAATTATAAGAAGAAAATGTAAATTAAAAGCATGTAGTCAGTAAGAAAAAAGAAAAAAAAAAGGTTATAGCTTTTACTGTAGCTTTAATCGTCATCCGATTTGCATCTCCTCAGAAATGACCTGATATATTTGCTGGTATGAGAGCATAACAGCTGTTTTGTTCACTTGGTACTCAACATTTGCATGTTAAATTACTTTTCTCAAACAAAAAGCTCTTTCCAAACAAGAATGTAAAATGTATGTGGGCTGTAATTTTACCTAGTTTGCTCATAATGTTGCTGCAATTACTAATATTCCGCCTGCAGCTGTTTTCTTTTTCTGAAAGCTCTGCCAGTGTAGTTGGCTTAAATGGCTGTACACTCATTTCCTCCAACATGTTTCTTGTGCGTGTGTGTGCGTTTCAAAAAATAAATAGGTCTGTCTGTTTTAAAACATTTATTAGCTGTCCTTGTACTTGTAGAACCAGAGTTGAAATCCAGCTGCTTGTCTAATTAAAATGTCACATTTACAGAACTTTGGGAGAAGTTTGTTGTAGAAATAAGTGAAAAAACAATTACCGGTAGTCTTTAGCTGTTAATTTTATGCATGCCAATGATTTCATTAGCATTACCATTTTATAACTTAATACAGGAACATAAAAAATCATGTGTCTTTTAGGCTCTATAAAGAAAACATCACGCTGCCAAACATAGCAAAACCTCATAAACAAATCTGACACATATATATATATATATATATATATATATATATATATATATATTTTTTTTTTTTTTTTTT
>JARVGQ010000309.1:21932719-21943411 GCA_031762355.1 Hypsolebias martinsi | reverse complement strand
TACTAGAGTACATTTTTGTCTGTTTATTTGTACTTTTACTTAAGTACAGTGTTTGAGTACTTTCTCCACCACTGCAGAGGACTGATAAGAGTATCCTAACCACAGGCATCCCGTCTGGTATGGGAACACCACACAAGCAGAAAGGAAGGCACTTCAAAGAGTCATAAAGACTATGGATAGGATCACAGGGACAAAACTTCCATGGGCTTGATGTATGTACAGTGCTGTTGAAAAAGAGCAGCATGTATCATCAAGGACCCACTTCATCCAGCTTATTTTCTTATCAGACACAAAAACTGTTCATAGAACCTGAGACACAGTAGAGCAGATAGCATCATCACCCATAGTAAAATGTTTTTTAATAGCGTTTCCCCTGCCACAGTCAGACTGATGGCAAAACAAAACTACTGTTCAAGTGCAAGAATAACCCTACACTACCTAACCACTTGTCATGTGACAGTTTACTTTTTGTACATTGTAGATGGAAGCTACTTTGGTCTTATTTTTATTTTATTTAGTGTTTCAGTGTTTTTGACTATGACAGAGAGAGCTCTGCACAATAATTTCAATGCACCTGGATTGTTGATCTGTGTGCAAATGGCAAATAAAGTACCTTATGTACTGTAGATGTCTGACATCAGTCAATGAGTTTCTTTGCTTACAAACAATTTGAATCCAGTAATTGATGTCAAGGTTTTAAGCAGTGATGTTGCACAATTTGTTGCACTAGAAGTATGTTGAGTCATCCTCAGCTACTACCACTCCAAATTTAAGCTCAGTATCTATACAATTTGCTAAGAAATTTCCATTTTTGTGTTTGATAAGATGTGTTGGCTTTGTCAGCCATCTTTAGGTTTATTCCAGAAGTTAATGAGTTGTATATTACTTTGTAAATGTATATCCATTGACCACTAACTGAAAGTTACCTTAAAAACCATTGAGTGGTTCCTGAGATATTTTACTGACAAAAACAGTTGATTCTAATAGTACAGGGCATGTCAAATTTGTACCACAGACCTCACTTGATCATTTAATACTTGTAAAGTTTGGATCAGTCTCAGCTATCACACCTAGTTTTAGCTCATAATCAGTAAAGTTGACTGAATTAGAGCAATTTTTGTTTTTGCAAAAATATGTTGCTGTGGCAGTCATTTTACGTCAGGTTGACTACAAGAACTAATCATCCACCCATCATCTGCCACTTGTTCTGGAGTCGGTCCCGGAGGCAGTAACTTGAGCAGGGAGGCTCAGACATCTCTTTTCACAGCCACTTTTTCCAGCTCTTTCGAGAGGATTCCTAAGTAATTTAAAGCCAGCTGAGTCTTTCCCCTTTGTCCTGGAACTTGGGGTCTCCTCCTAATTGGACATGCCCAGAAAATGTCCCGAGGCAGAGATTCAGGGGGCACCTTTATGCCTGAACTACCTCAACTGGCTCCTCTCTATGTGGATGAGCAGTAGCTCTAAGTAAGTAAGTAAACGTCATTTATATAGCACCTCCCATAGATAAAATCGCAAAGTGCTTTACAGAAATACAGAATACAGGCTTAAAATAAAAATAAAAAAAAAACAGTAAGAACAGCTAATAAAAGCAGTAAGAAAAAATGTTTAACCAAAAGCTTATCTGAATAAAAATGTCTTTTAGCTGCTTTTTAAAGGAATCAACAGAGACGGCCACACAAAGAGACAGGGGCAAGGCATTCCACAGCCTGGAGGCTATGGCATGAAAGGATAGGTCAGCCCAAGTTTTAAACCGGGTCTTAGGGACATTTAGGGGGTGCAATTCTGAAGACCGAAGGGTGCGGGCTGAAGAATAAGGATCAACATTTCAGTGATGCATTGGAGGGACTTGTCCATTAAAAGATCTAAAAGTCAAGACTAAAATATTAAATTACAGTAGGCCTTCACTACTTCTCAGTTCCACTTTCGCGGACTTGCTCTTTCACTGTTTTTCAAAGTGAGATTGAACACGAAAAAATAAACTGTACGTGGCACATGATTGTCAACTTTAATATTACTCACGTGATTGGGACAGTACGGGAGACTGTACAATAAAAAGTTAACAAAAAACATAATACTGTACTTTGGGCAGGAGCCGCCATTTTGTAGTTTTCTCTCAAAAGCCTACACTGTATCTCCACTCATAATTACTACATTTCCCAGAAGCCAACAGTACCCTGCCCAGAAGCCTCATTGCCTTCTGCTGAAATACTAGAGGGAAAGGTTTTGAACTGACGGGGAAAAAAAAAAGTGATTATTCATATAACAACTTCAGTGCCCATCGGATGCAAAGAGACGAACAGAACACGCTAGGAACCAGACCAGAACCAGACCAGAACAAGAGATAAACCATACCCACAGACTAATCAGTGAACCCGAGAGCTGCTAGCCGGCCCTTGAAGACTTCCAAGCGAGGATGTGTGCCCTGGGTTTGACTTCTCTCTGGAGTCCACCGGGACTTTATTTAATCCAGATTTGAACTTAATCTGGTCTCGTGCTGGCCATCCAAAAGTCCAGCTTCCTCCAAAATATATTTCGGTGCTCAAGGGCTGCACAGGACCGTATTCCGAGAGCTTAATTGTGTGACTCATCAACTTAATTCCCCTGTAGTTGCTACAACTCTGTACATCACCCTTGTTCGTAAAAATGGGCACCAACTCATTTCTCCATTCCTCAGGCATTTTCTCACCTCAAATATGTCATTGAATATTTGAGTCAAAAACCTCACTGCCATCTCTCCTAGACATTTCCAAACCTCCACTTTTTGTCATCAGGTCCCTTCTTCAGTATTTTCAGAGCTTTCCGGACTTCATCCTGACTAATCTTTCCCATTTCCTGGTCCATAGATTCTATGACCTCTACTCTTCTTTCTCTTAAATTCTCTTCATTCATTATCTTCTAAAAGTACTCCTTCCATATTCCCATCACACTCTCCTCACTTGTTACAACATTATCATTCCTATATTTAACACGCCTAACTTGCTGCACATCCCTTCCAGCCTGATCCCTGTGTCTGGCCAATCAGTACAAGTCCTTCTTGCTGCCATTAGTGTCCAGCCTCCCATAACGCATCATACGTCTTCTGCTTTGCCTTTGCCGCCTCCATCTTTGCTCTATATCACATCTCCTTATATTCTTGTCTCCTCTCTTCAGTCCTCTCACTGTCATATTTCTTCTTGGCTAACCTTTTTCTTTGAACTGCGTCCTGCACTTCACTATTCCACCACCAGGTTTCCTTATCGTCCATTTTCTGTCCAGATGACACACCAAGTACTTTCCTACCCATCTCTCTAAATACTGTTGCTGTAGTAGCCCAGTCACTTGGACGCTCTTTCTTACCACCAAGAGCCTTTAACAGCTCCTCTTTCAATTTCTCACAACATTCTTCTTTTCTCAGCTTCCACCATTTCCTCTTCTTCTCTGATTTTACAATTTTTCTCTTCTTCACAACAGTCATTCTACACACAACCATCTGATATTGTCTGGCCACGCTCTCCCCTGCCACAACCTTACAGTCTCCAATCTCCCTCAGGTTTCCTCTTCTACACAGAATGTAGTCGACCTGCATACTCCTTCCTCCACTCGTATAGGCCGCTCTATGTTCCTTCCTCTCTTGGAAACAAGTGTTGACCACAGCCATCCCCATTCTCTCAGCAAAATCCACCACCATCTGTCCTTCCTGGTTTTTTTCCTTGACACCAAACCTACCCATCACTTCCTCCTCCATTCTGTTTCCTTTACCAACATGTCCATTCAGGTCTGATCTACTCACCATTCTCTCCTCCCCGTGAACACTCTCTGTCATGTCATCCAGATCCTTCCAAAAGTTATATTTCTCGTCCACATCACATCCAGCCTGTGGAGTATAACCACTGACAACGTTTAGCATCGGATCTTCTATATTTACCTTCAGACACTTCACCCTATCTGACACTCTTTCCATCTCTACATTCTTTAAGAATTCCTCTTTCAGGACCACCCCTACTCCATTTCTCTTTCTGTCCACACCATAGTGAAACAGTTTAAACCCTGCTCCAATGCTGCAAGCTTTGCTGCCCTTCCACTTGGTCTCTTGGACAATAAAAAAAAAAAAATCTACCTTCTTTCTCTGCATCATGTCAGCCAGTTACCGTTGTCTGTCATTGTCCACACGTCCTTTTGTTCCATATTTTCATTACAGAGCACGTCACTCTCAGACTGCAGGTTTACTTGTGGTCAGAGTTTCCAAAAGCAAAAAAGGGGGGATGATCTTTCAGTTATCAGTCTCCTCTCTTGTGGCACCAACTTCCAGTTTCTGTCCATGAGGCTGACACATTGTCTATTTTTAAGATTAGTCTTACGACTTTCCTTTTTGAAAATCCTATATGGTTGGCTTGGGTTTCCTGATCTATCCTTTAGTTATGTTTGCTATGTGCTTAGACTGCTGGAAGACAAACTGACCAAATTTTTTTCACTCTGCTGTATTTATTTACTCTACCTGTTTTGTATTTGTTATTTTTGTTGTTGTTGTTGTTGTTGTTGTTGTTTTGCTATCCTTGATTTTTTTTTTTGTCTTTCTTCCAGTGGGGGGTACACCTGCACCTGCAACTGGACTTGCCATTCTGTGTTCGATTGTTTCTCCTCCCTGTTCCTCTCAAACCCAGCCGCTCAAAGCAGATGGCCGTTTGTCCTGAGCCTGGTTCTGCTGGAGGTTTCTTCTTGTTAAAAGGGAGTTTTTCCTTTCCACTGTTACCTTCGTGCTTGCTCAGGATGGGAGACTGTGACGAAGTGAAGATTTAACGAGTCTGCTGGCTTCCTTCCTTAGAAAATTTTTACAAATTTTTTTTTTTTTTTTTGGTATATGTGCAAATGTTTTTGTTCAGTGCCCTGAGACAACTTCTGTTGTGATGTGGTACTATATAAATAAACTGAATTGAAATTGAATTGAAATTTAATGGATCATTAAAAAAATAAATCAGTCCAGTTTTTCATAAAATATTTGTCCAACAGACATGTTTTACTCTTAGCTACCTAACTAAGGCAAACATGATAGTCATTGCTATTTCATTATTAAAATATTCCAGTACTGTATTACACATTGCCTTTTGCAATGTTTTGTGCAACAACAACCCCAAGAAAACATTTACTTCCAAAGTGGTCCAACCAATCAGCTTGAAGGGGTTCTATCTCAACAGAAACACTTCAATTTTGTGGCAATGGCAGGTTGTTTTTGATTAAGGAGAGCATTCTGACATGGCTGTTGCAGCACAATTTGCACAAAGGCAGCATATTCCTTCTGAAGAGCAGTTGTTTTGTTTTTGCAGCACTGCTGTGCACAACATTCAGTTATCTGTTGGTGGTGAAATCAGCCACAAGAATGACATCACCCAAAATTAATTTCACCTTCAAATAAACCGTTATTCCTTCCAATGTAATACTGGGTCATTTTCCTCAGCAAGCACGTGAGCCAGTATAATATTCTTGCATCATTTGTTTTGTTGGGCTGTATTTATTTACTTTGAATACAGTATATTTGTTGAAATACGACTCAGTTTTAGGCCGTATTTACCCAGAAATGCATTTAAAAAAAATCCAAACTGTCAAGTGCCACAGTAACATACATTTTTTATATTGTTGCTGCAGATTTCCTTAAGTTGTTTGCCGGTGTGTCAGCAGGAATGGGAGCTTGCACTATAACTGTAGTCAGACTTGTAAGTTTCATTATTCTCAGCTCCCGTTTATTGGAACGACATGCTAGAAGACTGCACCGACTTGAAACACAGCATGCACACGGAGGAAAAGCATCTTCTTAATTAAGACTTTTCTGATTTTCGAGTCGTGCGGTCAAGGATTCTTGCTCTTTGTTACAACGTAAAAAGAAGAAAATATCAAGAAAAGCGTTTCAGATGTGCTGTTCTGCTGTTGCTTAGAAACAAGATTAAATTACATTTTTTTGGATAATTGGTAAGCTGGGAGGCAATCACGGAAGGTGAGGGGATGCTTTGACCTTTGAAAAATATGCAATTGTAAGAGAAATTGAACAGCAGTGCCATATTTGCATGCAAATTGAGGCAGCACTGTAACCACAGTGTGTACAATGAGAAGACAATGAGATCGGTTTGGGCTTGCTATCAGTTTAACTGTGCTGGCTTGAAAACTTCATTTTATTTACTGCTGCTTATAAGCCCCCGAGGCAAATAAAATGCATGCAGTTGGGTAATTGAGGTTATTCTAAATGTGTTATGGATATTCCCCGAGGACTGAATGTATTGCTACAGTTTGCATGAGGTTGATTCAAACTTTTTTATTTTATTTGTGCAACATTGTGATAAAATCTACCACAAACATCTTTCATACTGATTGTTTCCACAGCCAAAAATAAACAAATAAATAAATAAATAAATAAAATAAACAATAATAATAAAATAAAAAGGTGATGTTTTATTTGTCCTTCGGTCATGTTCCAAAATAATAACACATGCTTTTAAAAATCCATAATAAAATTCTTTTTTTTTTTTTTACATTGAACTCTTATGAAAAATATATTATCCATGTAGAAAATCTTGCATATTACACATAAAACAGCAAACAGTCTTAAATTAGGCAAAAAAATGCACGCAACACTACTAAAAACACTGCAACAATCCAGCACACAGTCAGTTTGGATTAAAGAACTGTACATTTCAAGGACTGAATGTCTTTTAATTACAGTTTGAGTTTTTTTGTTTGTTTGTTTTGTATTTCTACGAGTTTGTGTACTCTGGGATGGATATTTCATCTGTTTCCTGTATCCTGGCTGGCGTTGGTGGACCAACAAGGATGTAATCAAACTCCTGGTGTTGAACTTGTTCATACACGCTCTGCAGACCACCAGTTTTGGCTAGGTGAGCTGGGTAGTAGTTTTCTCTTCTGGCGTCACGAGGGAGGGTTGCGGTTTTGGAGAACGTTGACAGGTGAGGTCCACATGCCAGGCTCGTGTTGGGTCTTGCAGCCGAGGGGCTCCAGCATCGGTCAGAGTGTCCCAGCACCTTGCACTCGCTTGTACATGCCCAGAGACCTGAGGGACAACAGCAGGGGTTTCAGGGTGTGATATAAACTGGATGTTTTATGATATAAACATGATAATAGAATAATATAGACTAATGAACTCAGGTCACTAATGAAGTAATCACAATAGCAAATACACAGACATCTACAGCCATTCCCAAATGTTATATAAAGTCTATAAACTGCACGTAAATTATGTACTCCTATAATGTTGTGGAGAAATTAAACAATTTAGTCAAAGTTGCATGTTGCACTGTACAATTTTGAATGACATTCAAGTTTTACATTACTATTATAAATCATCCTAAGATAAACAAGTCAAAAATGTGTGTTGTTCAACTGATACTCATAATAAACCCTTTTTTTTTTTTTTTTGGAATGAAACAATCTCAGTGGTTATTGTTAAAGTTTTGTGTTGCTTACTGTTCATTGGTGGCGACTCTTTCTTGTGGACATCTCCACTGATGTCAGAGTCGCTGTCGTTGAAGTCGCTGTCCCCCTTTCCACTATCCTTGCCACTGATTTGAGGATCTCTTGCTGAGATAGTTGTGAATGAATTGCCCTTCCATATTGTTATAGGCCTCACGGTCTCCTTCCCATATCCTGGCAGCGTGGAATAACCCTGCAAAGACACAAACCACATGTTTTTATTAAAAAATTAATGCAAAGATAAGATCAATGTTCACAAAATGTTAAATATATAAGAAAATACCTTTAATTTCCCCTCCATAGTCCTGCTGTTTGATTCAAACATGCCTGCTGTCTGCCTACTGTCCTCACAGCTCGTCTCTGTTGTGGTGCTGCCGGCCACTGGCAGACCCTCAGGAAATGGGTGGACATCAAACGTTTTGCCTTTGTGGTTGGCAGTCATTGAATCAATCTGACCACTTTCCACTTTCTCCACATCTGGCAAGTCCACTTTGTTATCAAACCCCGCTTCTCTGGTCTCCTTTTTCCGGCGGCTACAAATGGTAGTGATGAGGATGATGGCCAGCAGGAGGACGGAGCAGCTCCCTGCCAAGACGATAATTATGGCGATGGACATGTCCCACTCAAAGACCTCCTCGTTGTCATTTTGAGCCAGCGATGGCAAGCTCGGCAGAGTCCCTTCGACGAAGCTGAAAACGATCATGGCTGAGGAGGTCAGAGAGGGGGAGCCATTGTCGCTGACCGCCACTGTTACTTTGACGTTGTCTGAGATGTCGTATGTCAGCTGTCGACTCACGAGCACCTTCCCCGTGTCCTTGTTGACGGAGAAGCCCAGGTGTCCACCCTCTGTGATTTTAAAGGACAGCTGTGCGTTCACGCCCTCATCAGCATCCGTGGCCCGTATCTGGGTGACCACGTACCCTGCGGGAGCATCTTTGGGCAGGAAAATCTCGGCAGAGCCCTTGTAGAGCGGGGGCTTGACGATATAAGGCTGGTTGTCATTCTGATCAACTATTTTTAACCTGATGAGGGCTGTGCTCTGCAGCTGTGGCGAGCCCCCATCGCTGGCCTGGATGTGCACGTCCAGCTGTTTCATCACTTCATAATTAAAGCTTCTCAGCGCATATATGGCGCCGGACACTGAGTTAAGGGACACAAATGTGTTCACTGGGGACCCCATGACGACACTGTCCAGGAGTCTGTAGGTGATCTTCCCATTGTTGCCCAGATCTGCATCACTGGCCTCTACTGTGGTGATATATGCGCCTGGGGCGTTGTTCTCCACCACTGACACTTCATACACGCCTTTAGCAAAGTGGGGGGCGTTGTCGTTCTCGTCGCTGAGCCTAATAGTGAACTGGGAGATCTTTCTCAACGGGGGGGACCCAAAATCCTCGGCCATGACAGTTAGGTTGTATTCACTGATGCGCTCCCGGTCCAGAGCGGCCGCTGTCACGATCATGTAGCTGTCCTCGTGAGCCTGGCGGAGTTTGAAGTGGTCGTGGCCGTACAAGGTGCAGTGGATCTGGCTGTTGATGCCCGAGTCCCTGTCCAGGGTGCTGATCAGCGCCACCAGGCTGTCCTTCTCCGCCGCCTCGCTGACGTGCGCGACACCCGTTCCAACCGAGGTCATCGGCGTGATGCTGATTTCCGGGGTATTGTCGTTAACGTCCGTGACGTGGATGACGATTTTGCACGCGGAGGGCGTCGGGTTCGCTCCCAGGTCGGTCGCCTGCACGTCCAGCTCGTAGGTGCTTTTGTCCTCGAAGTCCACGGGGCTCCTGAGAGTCAGGCGGCCCGACTTGTGATCCACTTGGAAAAGTTCCCGGATCTCGTGGGAGACCTGCTTCCCGAACCCGTAGACCACTTCTCCGTTCAGACCCTCGTCGGCGTCGACTGCGTTCAGGTCCAGGATGACGGCGCCCGCGGGCGCGTCCTCCGGCAAACTGACGGAGAAGCTCTTCTTGTCAAACACAGGACTGTTGTCGTTAAAGTCCGTCACTTTGATCGTGACTTTTGTTGAGCCCGATCTGTGCGGGTTCCCCCCGTCCGTGGCGACCAGGTCCACGTTATAAGAGGACTGGGTCTCCCGGTCTAACTCCTTCATCAGGACCAGCTCCGCATATTTAACCCCATCCGCTCTCAGGAGCACATCGATGGTGAAGTGGCTGTTGACAGAAATCTGATAACTCTGGATGTAGTTGGAGCCGACGTCTGCGTCCGCCGCCGGGTCCAGCGGGATCCGGGACCCCAGCGCTGCGCTCTCGGAGATCTCCACCACAGACTCCCTGCTCGGAAACTCCGGGGAGTTGTCGTTGATGTCCTTCACTTCCACCTCGACGTGAATGAGCTTGTAGCGCTCCTTGGAGAAATTCACCACGTCAAAAGTGATCAGGCACTGGGGGGTGTGCCTGCAGATCCGCTCCCGGTCGATCCTCTCCCCCACAGACAGCTGGCCGTCGCTCTCCCGCACCCTGATGAACGAGTCGTTAAACTGTTTCATCATTCTGAAGTTGGTCCGGGAGGCATGGGACAGACTCAAGGACATGTCCTTGGCGAGGTTCCCGATCACGGTGCCCGGCGCGTCCTCCTCTCTGGTCTGGTACCTGACGGTGTTCCCCTCGCTCAGAGCCCAGGGGGTGAATAAAAGGTGATGGAGGGAAAGAATCACAAGCCAGCGGTGCCAATAAGTTCCGCACGCGCCTCGTATCATCTTGGTGGTTTGGATCTGTCCCTCAGTCGAGCAGCCTCCTCGTGCGCAGAGAGTGGCTCACATCTGGAGCCAGCTCCGCGCGCAGCTTTAAAACAACAGGGAAGTGAAAGTTAGTCCTTTTCACGCGCAGCCAGACAGACAGACAGAGCCGCTCGTCGCCTCGCCTTCAACACAGCTCCAAACTCTGCAGAGGAGGGGGTTTATACAGCTCCTCATGCTAATGAGACCAAGTGTGACCAATCCCCCGCTTTAGAATTAAAAATACATCCTTCCTTCCTTCCTACTTTCCTTCCTTCTTCTTTCCTTTTTCCTTCCATCCTTCCTTTGTGCCTTCTTTCCCAGCCTCCCTCCCTCCCTCCCTCCCTCCATCCTTCCTTCCTTCCTTCCTTCCTTCCTTCCTTCCTTCCTTCCATCCTTCCATCTTTCCGTTCCTCCCATCCCTCCCTCCCTGCCTCCTTCCTTTATTCCCTCCCTCCATCCCATCCTTCCTTCCATCCTTCCATCCTTTCTTCCTTCCTTCTTTCCCC
>JARVGQ010000309.1:21917587-21929025 GCA_031762355.1 Hypsolebias martinsi | reverse complement strand
ATTCTTCTTCGTTGGTTTTCGGCCGGCGGCTTCTTCTTCGTTGGTGTTGGCGGGCGGCGTCAACTTCCGGTGGCGGAGTAGGCATCGAAAATAAGAATCGCAAATTAATATTTTGAACGATTTCGGTAAAAACGGACGGTTAGTTTCGATTCCAAGCGATTCTCGATGCCCAACCCTAGTAACCAGCAACTTGTTTTCAACATTTTTAAATAAGAATTTAATGTTTAAAATTTAAACTAAGACTGACTCTTTGCTGCAGGGGTTGCATTTAAAATAATTTACTTCAGTTTTCCGATCAGCACTTGTAATTTCTTGAGGATGTCTAAACTTTTGTATATAACTGTTTATTCTTATTGGGGTTGCTTTAACACAGTGGAAGGGTGGTGCATTCCAATTATCAATAAACTTATCAATGTTAAGTGAGAACATAAAGTTTGTTGCATAGAGTTATAATGTGTAACCTAAACAATTTATGTATGTGTGTGTGTGTTTGTGTGAATGGATGAATGAATGAGACACATACTGGAACTTTGGAGCACTTAAGTGAATGTAATTAAAATAGGGGGATTTAATCATTAATGTTATTACTTGGACTAACACAAAGATTGAAAATCTGTTATATTAATATTTATTTGGTCTTGTCAAACACATCATGCAACAGTAAGTGGCAACATTTAAACGTTAAAAGCAAAAACAGCCTGATGTTTATGTTTTGACAGAGTCATCATTTGCATCGTTGTTTTCCTCTCTAGCAGTAACCATCTGTGTTTTCCTGCTTCATCAAATGTGTCTGCTCATTTGCATTTTTCTACCTCGTCTGCATCATGCTTGGCCAAAAGTACTTTTCAACTACCCATGTAGAAAAGTTTAGTAACAACTATCTAAACTTGATTTACAGATGTTTATTTACACCTATTTAACTCCTATGAAACATGCTTTTGATACTAGAGATCATCCATTTCAAACATTATTTACTTAAATGTAAAATTGTTGTGCACATTCATGCAAAAAAAAAAATCTAGAAATTGTTAATTATATTGGCAGATCATTTATTATCGGATTATTTGAATCTCATTTGATTGAGAGCAGATCTGAGTGTGATTTTCTTTGAGTTACATTAAACCAGGTCAAATGGCTGCTGTGAAAGGTGGATTATGATGTTACAGTGCAGCATTAGCTTGAACTGGGACACAGATGAGTTAATGTGAATTTATGCAAAGTAAATGGCTGCTTATGGTTGAGACATGTTATTTAGCAGATGGTTGTTTTCCCTGCGCTGTGCATATTCCCTCCGTTTATTGTTGCTTCATTTGCATATTATATTTAATTACATCGCCTGGGGAAAACATAAAGAACTTTCTGTAGAAAGATAGATCCTCGGCTCATTACAACCTGTCAAAAGTTCAAGCTAAATATCTGAACTTCTACTCGCACGGCAGAATGCATTTTATTCTAATATTTAAGCTCAAGGTGACTTCTTCCAGGGGAGGAAGACGGCAGGGAACGGCTGTGAAGTCGAGCCACATTTTACAGTAATGCTTGTTCATTTACATCCCTGCGCAGGTGGCAATTTATAACTATATTTATTCACAGTAAAAGCAATCAACTGTCGGAATCATCAGTCACAACAAATGGACACATTTTGTGATTAATGCTATGCTGGGCAGAGCTACTTCCATTAAAGTTACTGGCAAATTATTCACAGCCTCAAACACATTTACCAAGAGAGTGAAGGAAGCGAGCAGCAAACCAGAAATGTCTGAGGAAAGAGAAAGAAAAAGAAAAATACTGTGGCAGGGAAATATATTTCAAATTTAGTGTTGGCCCACAGACACAATTCCATATTTAATGGGATTGTAAATGCATTCAGTTTCAAGGGATGCCTTTGCATTTTAAGTTCTCTAATCACTCCGGTCTATAATGTGCCTGTAGGAATGCCACGATAGTCTACATTTGAGCTAGGCATTTAGCTCCGCATTCTCTCATAAAGATTACAAATCAGGGGCAAATTACACCACGGAGGAGCTTGGCTCGGCTGAACATTACCCTGCTGGGACATCACAAGCTTAAAAGAACTGTCTTTTACTCTCTCTCTCTCTCTCTCTCTCTCTCTCTCTCTCTCTCTCTCTCTCTCTCTCTGTCTTTTCTTTTGGGGAGGGAATGTCACTCTAACCCAGTTCCATAGGATACTATTTTTCTTTATCATAAATTTCAGCAGCAGTTAGGCAATCCTTAAACAAACAAGAGACATTGCATTTCCTGTAAAAAAAAAAATGCAGTGTGGATGCTTTTTGCTGAAGAACTTGCTGAAAAACTGCTAAAATTAGCTAAAAACATGCTAAAATATAGCTGAAATGGAAGAACAAGCCAACACTTTTCAGTAAGGTCATCTGGACAGTTTCTTTCTTTCTTTCTTTTCTTTTTTTATTTTGTGATGAAACGTTTCACCTTCCATCCAAAAGGCTTCATCAGTCAAGGAAACACAACACCAAAGTAATTCTTCCCCCAACAATTTACTCCAAAGTGGAACAAACCAGTTATGTTGGTGCTAAGATTGTCTCTTTGGAACGCCCCCTCCTCCGGTGTCGGCCCTCTCCCTCGTTGACAGTCATGTCAAACTGGTTCATAGCCAACAAAGTCCATGCTCAATAATCCAGGTATGCAATCCAACAATTTTCAGTCAGGTTTTCTGGACAGTTTCTTTTCTTTTGTATACCTGGATTATTGAGCATGGACTTTGTTGAAAGAACAGGTCCTTAGCAGAAAGCAGAAATATCACATATTTGGAGAATTAACATTAAATAAGCAGAAATTAGCACAAAATTAGGAAATTAGCTAAAATGCTGAAATTAGCAGAAAAAATAGAAAAGCTGAAAGGTTGCTGAAAAGGCAGAAATAAACTTAATTACCAGAAAGACATGGATAGAGCTGAAATGAGTTAAACATTTGGAATTGGCTGAAAACTTTATAAATAGCCTGTAAAAAAACAAGGAAACAGATAGTAGAACATTGTAGAACAGGCTGTAGCATAGGCTGAAACCAATATAACAAGCTGAAATTAGCAGAAGGAAATTAATTACCGTAGGTTGAAAGTAAAACAAATTACCATAAAAATTTTGAATTTATCTGAAATTAGCTGAAAAACTTAAAAATGCTGAAAAAAAGGCTGAAAATGTAGAACAAGCTTAAATTAACAGAATAAAGCAGAAAAAGCATTTACTGGAAGAAGCAGAAATGAACACAAAAAAAGTGAAAATTATCTGAAAAAGCAGACATGAGCAACAACAAAAAACAGCTGAAAAGTAGCTAAAAGGCAGAAAGAAGCTTAAATTACTATAAGGCATTGGATAGAGCACAATTTTGCTGAATTAGACTGAAAAAAGTTGAAATTTGATCAAATAATGAGGAATTAACTGAAAAAGATAAATTTTACATAAAACATTTAAATAATAGCTGAAATATCAGTAAAAACTGGAACTTGCTGAAATAAGCTGAAAGGAGTTAGAAGAAGCACAAAAATATTGTAATTAGTAGAAATAATCTGAAAGGAGCACAACATAGCTAAAAAAAAAAAAAAAACAGCTAAAATTAGCAGAAAAATGTTTAAATTTGCACAAGGAAGTTGAAAGAAGCTGAACCAAAACAAAATGTGAAAAGAGCAGTAAAACGTTGTAAACAGATCTAAAGATTTGAAGGATGTAATTCAAGCTCTATTTATTTTCTATGACTAAAAAATGGCAGAAAAGGCTAAATATACATATTTTTTAATCTAAAGTTGAAGCAATGCAAAAAGTCATGTCCTGAACGAGTTGAATGTTTTGATTTGCTGAAACAGCTCGAAAACTGCAGGACGAGAACTGCGCCAAAAAATTTACAGATGAAAAATAATAGTGTGAATGCTTCATAAACATTCACACAATGAAATAGCATTTCTTGAAGGAACACACTGTCTTGATACTTGCATTTCTTAAAGATACCTCTCAGCTACTACAGCAAATATTACTTTCTTTTCTGTAATAATAACAAAGTTGTAGCATTTTTGTGTTTGCTATACTTAATTAACTGTTGTAGCCATCCTGTCAGGTTGATTCCAAAGATTAATCAGTTGCTAATGTACGTTCAAGAATTATGTCCTGAGTTTCATTCATATGCATACAGTGGTTTGAAGTATTTTGTTAATAGAAAAAACAAACACATGCACACACTCACAGCCATGAGCAATTATGTAAAAATATGCAAGTCAATCAGGAAAACAGCTCGCCTGTTCAAAATAATTCACATAGATAGCACTCTTTGTGTCATTTGTTTGTTCTGCACAAAAGTGTGAAAGTTACATGTTGCAAATAGTTTGACCCTATAAAATTATAATTAGCTGTTGTTACAACTAAACAATTGCAAGGAAACATGTTCATTAATTATCTTTAGCTGCACATTTTCAGTGTTCAGACAGAGCTGCTTTGGTTTTCCCAGCAGATTTGAGCATGACATCAGTCTTCTTAGCTGAATCTCTGCAAATAAAGTAGACAAACACTTTATTTGCATTCATCTTTTTCAAATCCACATCACCAAGAGCCATGAGAGAAACCAGACTATTGTTGACCTCTTCCTGTTCTGTTTGCAGAGGATTTCTTTTACCACTAGCCTAACAAAGTAATAAGGTCACAACCCTTTTCTGTTTATCTGGATCCTTTGTCTTCCAGTAGTGTCTACATATGTTGACCTCGTTGGGCATTGTGCTCACTAAAAGTGACACACTTCACTCCAGCTTTAGCCGTCACATGAGAGCAACACGCCAAGCAACAAAATCATTGTAAGAGATATCCTAAACATTTGTCAAATGACGTTTTGTCACGTTATCAGTGGCTAAAGCCTTATAATGACATCAGTCTAAATGTGGCGTATGGAGAATTACCGTATTTTTCACCCTATAAGTCTTTTTTTTTTTTGCATAATTTGCATGCCCTGCAACTTAGACGGTGAAACGACTTATTTAGGGATTTTATTTCCCATACTGTATTTATAAACCAATTTTTGGCTGGGACATGAGCAACCATCAAATTAGCTTCATTTTGCTGCGCCGCCTTGGCGAAATGCAGCTAATTTGACCATTGAAGTACATTTATTAAGTGGAAGTTCAACTGAGAAGCACCTTTACTATAATTTTGAACAAACAAATATTATTTTTGAGTGTTAATCTTGTAAAATTTTTGTTAAAGTCCTCTCGTGCACGTTCCCGTGGCCGCCATTTGGCAGCCAATCAATTTTTGGCACAACGCCAGCCCACATTTCCAGTTTGTCAGTGGTAACGTCTAACAAATGCGACACATCAGGGGTGACCCATAATAGATGCGGCGTATATGGCCAAGCAACATATTTTACGATTTTTTTCACCTTTTTAAACATATTTGAACTGATACGACTTATAGGGCGGTGTGACGTTTATGGCGGAAAATACTGTAGGCATCTAGGTTAATGGCTAAGCTAACGAGACCATGTTGTATAGTTTTTCTGGCTTATGAAACCAACTTCTTTCAAAAAATAACTTACAGTTGTTTGATAATTTGGCCTTCTTTCACTGATACATTGTTTGGAGTAAAAGTTGTTTTATAAAACTGGAAAAAAATATATGAAAGATGCACTTGTTTGGCTAGCCATTAACTCAAGCTTGGTTAAAAAAATAAAATAAAAAAAAAAAAAACTTCTCTTATTTTCCTATGTGCTCTTTGGCTGATGTCACTGACTGTAAGGGACAAACTTTTGACAAGTGGCACAGCCACACTATGGTTAGAGCTGTGCCCTTGCAGCCTGGGGCCTATCTGTGTGGAGTTTGCATGCCCTTTCTATGCACATGTGGATCTTCTGCAGGTATTTTGATTTTTTTTTTTTCCACAGACCAAAAAGATTCATGTTAGTTTTTTTTTTTTTGGTTAGTAACTACTTTGTATAAATTGCCCCCAGGTGTGAGTGAAAGGGTGAATAGTTGATTGTCTCACGTGTCTCTATGTGACTATGTGATGAACTTGCAACCTGTCCAGAGCATATCTTGTTTCTCACAACCATTGGAGATGGACACCAGTTCCAGAGAACCTTGTGTGGAAAAAACATGTAAAGAAAAAGGAATGTATGTGGGGAATGTGCAATTTGTGTTTTTATTGAGCAACAGGTGTTTTTTATTTTTATTTTTTTATTGTGGCGCTCACATGATATTAATAAATACAGAATGACTATTCCTTTAATTTAACATGCCTTTTTCATTATGCCTTTGAAATCAATCAGTGTTACTCACTCAAGAGAAAGGAGGACTTGGAGAAAAAAGTGGTTATGTTGGTTTAAAAAAAAAAGAAGAAGAAAAGAAAGACTGTGAGTTTGTGCACCACAAACGAGAGGCGCTATGGATTGTCGTAACCTATTATGCAGCCTTCTTCACAACACGCTTTTTAAACGCGGGCCGTGAAATCTCAAATGCCCTCGGATCCCACAGGCAACATCAGATCTTTATGTTGTGAAGATGGTCTCTGCTGATTAATTCAAGCATCAAACTAAAAAATATCTGGTGTTAGTGCAAGTCAGAAGAAAGCCTGCAACATCACATGGGGGTATAGAGAGGTTTGAAAGCCTGCTGGAAGACTTAAACTGAGAAAGAGGCTGGTGTTATGTTTTATTGATTCTTCTCCTGGAGTTTGGAAACAATAAGGCGGGTGAATATTTCATTACTCTTTTTATGTTCGGACTGAGAGCTGTATCCCTGCATTCTGGGTGTCTCTGTAGACTTGTCACACACACCAGACGTAAACAAAGTTATTAGACGAGTGAGACATAATTCAGGAGGAAATTTGGTGTTGGGAGGCCTCAGATTTCGTGCGCTGAAGATCCAGACTGTCACGCTTCATTGTTCTGCCAGGAAGATATGGCACTCGTTGGCTTTTACTCAGTGGCAGTGTGTCTTGTTTGCAAATATTGCACATGTAAATGAGGATTTATGGTTTGGAAGCATGAAAAATAAAGAAACATACATTTGTCCCCCCACAAAAAAAAAAAAAAAAAAAACAAGTGCAAAACGTAAAAATCTAGGTCATCTTTTCCCAGCAAGTGTGATTTTCATTCTTTTGTGTGTGTGTGTGTGTGTACTTTTTTACTGCAACATGTGTGTGTTAGTGGTGGTGGTGGGGGGTCATATCTGTGATGCAGTGAGACCATCATGTCTCACACAATGCAGATGGAGGAAAGGAGCATTAAGTGTTTGCTTGCCACTAGCATAAATATGGCGGCATTTCCTCGTGTGGTTTTCCTGTGAGCAACATGGTGTTGGAGGCTTCACAGAGCTGGATGAGGTGCAATTATGCAAATTGTATTCAAAGGAATCAGCAGTAGCTCATGTGGAATGGATGTGTCAACAAGGTGTCCACGTTCACTGTAAGAATTTGCTAATTAAACCCGACACCCTTTCTTCCTGAACACATGGGCACAGTGAAACACTCAGGGATTTCATAATAAAAAAAAAAAAAAAAAAACTATTGCTATATCTTGTATTACTGGCTGACAAATAGGCTTTCGTTTTGCTATGTGAAGTGTGAAAAATTTTGCCCCCGAGTTTACTACATGACCATTAAACTTCACGCGTGTCGCTGATGTGTGTAATGAAAGTGCCTAAACTTCAAACAGGCTGTGCGTGTGCAGCAGCCTCTCTGATGCTTCGCTGCAGAAAAATGGATGATTTATTACACCGGGCTGTTTGTCTGTCCCACTAAATGCTTGAATTCTGTTTGACAGCAGGCATAGATAAACTGCGAGCAGTGAAAGTCTGAAAAGCAGTGTACCTGAAAGGGAAAGATTAATTCAGTCCATCACAAAACAGAAAACCATTTTCGTATTTTTTTTTATTTTTTTTTACTTCTGCCATATTTTCCTCTGTTTTTCAAAGCGACTGCAGAAATATGAACTTAGAGAACTTGACTATGAACCAAAGAGGGGTAAAATAGGAGCTGAAGGCTAGAGGTGGCTCTGGGACCAATTCAAGCCAGCCATTAAACAACCTCAAACATTTCAATGTGAAACAAATGCCTAGCATTCCTTAAAAGAATGTACATCACTCACGTGATTTTATGCTAGAGCTTTAAGCGAAGATCATTTTTTTGATGAGGAGGGGCAGAGTTATAGCAGTTTTGATAGTAGGCATAGTCTTTGTCATGCTGCTGATGCTCTGGTCTGATTTGTTGTCTCGTTTACAATTAGTGTTTTTTATTGAGCAACAGGTGTTTTTAATTATTATTTTTTTTATTGTGGCGCTGACATGATTTTATTGTTTGTAGTGTACTTAACTGTGAAAGCTGTGTTTAGCGCACAATGTTCATCTATCTATGTATGTATCTATGTATCTATATATCTATATATGTATGTATGTATGTATGTATGTATGTATGTATGTATGTATGTATGTATGTATGTATGTATGCATGCATGCATGCATGCATGCATGCATGTATGTATGTGTATAAAGGCCAATTACTGGAAGTTGTATACAGTAGTCCCTCGCTACTTCACAGTTGTTTAGCGTGGATTCGCTCTACTGCGGTTTTTCAAAATAATATTGGACATGACACACAATTGGCTGATTGATGGATGAGTCGCACGATCGGCATGACATTTTTATTTTAAATAAATGATTTGAAGTTATTTAGCACCTCCTGCAACTTTGTGCAGCCCTTACTGCTGCAGGACAAACTTCCTGCTGCAGTGAAACAGCTTATCAGATGTTCAGCGTGCAGAGTGGAAAAGTGGGCGTGGCCAAAGCGCTTGAAGGTGGCAAAGAGCAGAGGAGGCAGGGGGCTGAAATCATGATTTTTTTTGCGCTTTTGGAGAGTTAAGAAACATTGTTTAAAATATTTTTAAAAAGTGTGGGGAGGGTGTAGAAGCCTTAATTTATATTTTATAAAAATAATAAAATTAACTACTACTCACTACTTGTACTACTTATCCTACTTTGCGGTTTTTCACTTATCGCAGGTCTTCAGGGTACGGACCCCTTGCGATAAATGAGGGAATACTGTACATTATTATATTGTTGATGCTGAATAACCAAAAATATTAGTTTGTGCATAAAGACAAATGTCTCTTTACAGAGAGCTGACTTGGCCACATCAGCCATCACCATCACGCCAGAGCGCGAGAGCGTTGTTGATTTCAGCAAGCGCTACCTGGATTACTCTGTGGGAATCCTGATGCACAAGTCAGAGGAAAAGATCAACATTTTTTCTCTGTTAGCACCGTTTGACTTGGCCGTGTGGGCATGCATCGCTGCAGCCATCCCAGTAGTGGGCATCATGATTTTCCTGCTGAGGCGTATCCAGGCAGTGCGATGCCACAACAGCACAGGTCATCCACCACCTTCTGCCTCCACTTCACTTCAGAGCGCTATCTGGATTGTCTATGGTGCTTTTGTGCAACAAGGTGGGTGGCAGACAAAGTCACAAAGCTATATAGTTCCTATGAGATACAAGTCTTGACTGTTTTTCATATGGATCATTCTATGTCTCCACTTGCCAAGTACCAATCCTGCAGTTTCTTAATGTGAAGCTATTTAGTAGGTGGATCAAAAAAAAATGAAACCGAAACACTGAAAACTTGTCAATCGGTTGTGTCCATGTAACTAATTTTATTACATTAACATCTGACACAAATACTTTAGCTGAAAATCATCTAGACACAGTGAAGCTAATATTTACCAAATCCAACCAATAACAATAATGCCCCAACTGCGGCCATTGCAAACATAAGTAACGGGAAAAAAAAAAAAAAAAAACTGAAAGACATATGTGGATGTCACTATGCAACAAATGCTGATTCAGCAGATCATAAATTTCAAACACGACGACCACTTTAGCATCTTTTGAAGGTGCCCTTCTCAAGGAGAACACCCCATCTTTAGGTTTGATTTAGATCCATATGTGTCTGTTTGGAACAAATGACTACTTCAGCAACTGATGTTAAAGCCTGAACCGCATCTATCACAGTCTGGCACGCTGCCTGTGAACCTTTTTCTAACCAAACGCCCACTTTTTTTCCCAAGAGAAGCTAAATTTATGCCATTTCTACCCCCTACTCATCTCTGGTTCATGTTCAACGCTGCCATTTTTTGTTTGGTTCAAAAATTTAAAAAAATCCCTTGAAAACGTAGGTCACTTTGATACGGATCTGACTGCTGAATGTTTGGGTGCCATTGTCAAAGTGCATAAACTTGGCAGCCAAATACCCCAATGATTTGCCAAAAGTTGGCTGCTTTTTGTTGTGTTCATTGCAAACTAGGCTATCTGCTCCCAGATGGACCAACTTTCATCACTGCCTTTTTTCAAACATAGCCTGATCTTTTGTTCCATAAGAAGGTCAGAAAGAGGTAGGAAATAATCCAAACCTTCCAAGGGAATGAAAGGAAAGAACATTTTCATTATGATTAGAGTCCAATCAATTTGTTTCATAGATGAAAGAAAGTACCCCACCAAGGACTACTGCAGTACAGACAGATTCAACAGACTCACAAAATACACATTTTGCATTCAGTGACCTTAAATAAAAAAAATCTGTCTAAGCCACATTTAATAAAAATGACTGATGCTGGAGTGCTATACTTCTGACAAGACCTTCTTTTTTTCCGCAAGCTACCCTGAGGGTTCAGCTGTGCTGATTGTGACACTTTCAGACAAATATGTTTTTATCACATTTCATATGCTTGAATCTTTCAGCTGATATTTCTATGGCTTTCCTGTTCAGTGCTAAAACTGAAGCTGACATTTTCCTCATTCATCATGATCTGTTTTAGTATTCTTTGCAGACAAGTTTGTATGATAAAGAAACAATGGCAGCAACATAAATGTGACAAACCAGATTTATTTATGTCAGCAAGGATAAGGAATAAATGTGTTTGGATAGTACCATTTTGGAATAAAAGAAAAAAGGTAGAAATGAGTAACAAAATATGAACAAACACAAATCATCACGTTAAAAGATTAAAATGCATAAAACTCTTCCAAAAAAAAAAATTAAATATATGTTAAAAATGTCAAAAGCTGTACTGAAGAACTGTGTATACAGCCAGGTCTCCAAGTGATAAAATCCATAACTAAATATGACCTAAAGATCAAAACAGTTTTAAAATGACTCCCTAAATGAGTAAATCAATGAATCATTTAAAATACAGGAAATAGTCCAGTACACAATATTAACTTTTTTCTATTGTGCAAAAACAAATAAAAGCTAACAAACAAAGCACAGGCCCTTAAAATAATGAAGAAAATTTAAGCTTTTTTTTTCTGTTGTAGTCAATAAATATTGTGATTTAATGAGTCCTCAATTGTTCATTTATCCACTGGTGTTCATTCTAAATAAGGTATCAGAGTTTTACATGTGTGGAATATTCTTTTCAATCAGTGGAAAAGTAAGTCAGG
>JARVGQ010000309.1:21894896-21905679 GCA_031762355.1 Hypsolebias martinsi | reverse complement strand
TGTAAAGTCCATAACAAAAAGCAGAACAGGTCCGTAGTTTGGTCATGGCTAATGTGTTGGAAGCAGGTGACCAATATCATGTGTTGGCTTTTCCATTGTTTTGGTGCTTGTGCCAAGCGAAGCTGTGCCTCGGGGACACACAGACCAGTGGCTGCCTGGACTGTGTGAATATCTGTGAAACAGACAGTATGTACAAGCCTGAGGGCATGGGAAATAATTTACTTTTTGTGCTGTACTCCTGTCTAACTGTCAGTGTCTTTTTTTCCAGTCAAGTGCAGATCATTATCTGGTGGATTCTTTTCCCCTCTCTCTTTTTTTATTATTTATTTTTGGCACTGTTGTTCTTAATATTTCAAAACTGCTTCTTCTGTTAAGTTTCTGGTGGGCAGGCTACATGTGCACAAAAGATGGTTTTAATTCCCTGAATATGTTTTCACTTACCAAGAAGAGTTCGGCGATGCTCACATAAGACGAGAACACGGATTTGTATTCATACATATCTTGTTAGTGTTGGTTGCCTCTTTTTAACCCTGTTTCATGGACACAATTGTATTTTTATGTGATCAATAAGACTTCGCTCCAGTCGGTCTTTCGATTTCTGTATTGATTAATGTGTGCATAAAATTCAGGTTGATTAGACATAGCATCTGCATTTGCTAAATCCTTGTATTAAAACGTATGTATTTCTTTATTATTTTGATTCAAGCAGTTCTAAGTAAATGTATCCTTTACCTTTTAATGGCAGCATTGTATGATAGCAGGCTTGCCTAACATTGTCATGTCACACATCCACTCACACCTGCAGACACTCTCGTACAGAGGTTAATTAGGTACAGATTTTCTGGTGGCTCTTTTCAAAGCTCAGTCTGTGCCCTGTTGGCCATGAAACATTAACGTGAGACATCGGCTCCCAGCAAAGATTGAGACAGCTGCTGAAATCACTCTCTGCAAACATCAGTCTTTCGATAGATTTATAGCTTCTTTCTGCAGCTCCAGACATTTAATAAAGAACCAGCATACAACTCGTTTTACTTTGATGTTTTATTCATGTTGCAGAAAACTTTCACCCCCTTTTTTGGGTGTTAAAATGTACGTAACTAAAACTGGCTTTCTTTGGGGGAAAATAGCATATTGCTCATTGCTTTGCATGTCAACGTTTTATATAAAAATCTTACTTAATTTTTTAGCATTCTCACTCATTTCATAATCCCCAACATATACTTGTATTTTGGGGAATATGTATGTACAGCTACTACCACCAAAGCTGTGCTCAATATCCATAACCCTGACTGCTTTAGAGACATTTTTGTGCTTGCTACGGTTGAGTAGCTCTTGTAGCCATCTTGAAAGTGACTCAAAAAGGCAATTGTTATGGAGGTACATCTTATGAGTACCTTCTGAAAAGTTCCTTAAAATTAGGTCAAAGCTTCAAGATATATTTTGCTATCAGACAGACAAATCCAGCACGCACATGCACACAAGCATACACATTACATTTAGGTCTTTGTATGGAAGATCTACGATATACTGTAGAAAAAAATAATGGTTCAAGGATGGATCCTTGTGGAACACCTGTTGACAACTTCCTAGCAGATGACATGCAACTTTGTATTCAAACACACTGAGATCATGTTGTTAGATTTGATTCAACTGATTTAAGTGTGCGACGAAAATTAAAGCTAGTAAACTTCTTGTGTCGAGGTGGAGGGGTGTTTTGCAGATGGAGCCAGATGCGGATGGAGGCAGGGAGTTAAAAATGAAAACAAACTTTATTAGCAAGTTAGGAAAAAAAAAAAGACTGACGTGACAGCTTACTAGATAAGTTTAACATAAATTAACTCATTGGGAAACAGAAATGGAAGTGATACCATGCATGAATGGATTACTGTGAACAGAAGACAATTAACACTGTTCTGACCAGGGAACAGAGAGTAATTAAACCAAAAACTAATGGACAAAACCAGAAACACCTGAGCTGATAACAAAAACAGGAATAGATGAATGTTGGCGGACAGAAAAGCAGGATGAAGACAGAAGACAAGTGAACTGACGACAGACTGATGAGCTAAAGAAAAGTAACATTAATCAAACAGGAAGATCCCAGAATACAGAAAACTAAACACAACAGCCAAAAAGGGGGAACTAAGCCTGATCTAAAACAATTATCAAAAGATTACCAAAAATACATCAATCCTCACATCCTGTTGTGGTTAATCCTGAACTCCTTTAAAAGTTAAATTTAAACAATATCTGCAGTAAAAACAGAAAAACGTGCATTTCGTCTCACGTCTGCAGCTATGGATAATTAAAGCAGAACTCAAATGGATTATGTATCTTATAGCTTCTCCTGTGTTTCTGTGCAGTTGATTGTTATGTCATGTCACTGTTTGCTTTGTTACCACAGAAAAACAAAGAAAAACCGAGCAGTGCAAGCTTCACTGTAAAAGTGGGCTTAAATATTAAAGCATAATTCTGGTTTCACTCAGAACATTAAACAGATCCCCCTCTGTTCGGTGTCTCAGTGTGATGTTGAATATATTCATGTGGGCTGGCTGACTGCGCTGATGGCAGGTGCATAAAAATGGAAAGTTTCTGAGTGACAGATTCAAAAGTAAAGGAGCAGTTCTTATTTCTTTTTAATAAGACGAACACGAACGATCGCACTTTCTCTAACGCGAACTAATATCTTCAGGACACGGCGTACGGTCGAAACAGTCGATAATGATCTATTCTTTGGCTTGAATTAAATATTTATGCTGTTTTGTGAGGAGGGTCATTTCAATTTTGCCCCTGCAGTGCTCCTCTCGTGTTTTCTTACAATGGAAAAGCTAACAATGGTTCATTTCCTACTCCTCAAGCAGCAAAAATGTACTCCACTGTTACCTGGTTTTCCACATGAAAGCAGCAGACTGATCGACTCCTGATCTTTTTCAGCGCTCTACTTCCCTCTACACCTCGAGATGTTGTACAAGTTAGAAGTAAAAACAGGAGCTGCTCTTATGCATGTAATGTTTTAAATTTAAATACAACAGAAAAAAAAAATCCTGAACGTACCTATTTGTTGAACATTGTATTTTTTTTTTTTTTTTTTGCTTCACGATTCAACATCCTAATTAGGCCCTAGGAGATTCATCTAACAGTTTGTGATTTTTCCTGATTTTTAATCAGTCTAATTTTTCTCTTCAACTCACAGGCACGTTCAACAGCATGCACACACAGAGCCTCTGTTTGCATAATGTGTTCACCGTCTGCTCCTCTGAGACCCAGCAATGTTTGTGCATCCCTGCATCTATGCACTGCTGTGTGTGTGTTTGTGTGTGTGCAGGAGTGAGATTGTTCAACTTCATTTGTATGTGTTTTGGAGGAGTAAGAGTGAAAACTAGAGAGCTCAACCCCACCCACACCCCTTCCACATACCAAACTCCCCCACTCCCAGCCATTGCCGCCCTCCTTTTAGTCTGATGCCCCAGCTGTGGCTCGGCCATGATTGCTCTGAGAATTCAAAGAAAGGGGAAAAAAAAAAAAAAAAAAACTTCTGCCAGACTGTTTTTCTTGTTCTTTTATGTAAATTGGATTTTCTATCTCACTTCATCTTCCATACTTCAATATCTCTTTGTTGAGAACAGGGGTCTGTCGGGCCTGTTAACACATTTCCTCATATATGAGTGCTCTGTTGTTCTGCAAAGCTTAGTTGAATTTCAGCTTCTGATCCTCGCTGAGAAATTAAATTCTCTGCAAACTGTATGAAATGTGAACTGCACTATTATAGCGATTGCTCTCTCAATCACATTTAATGTATTTTGTCTTGATGGGACACTGTTGAATTTCCTGGTTGAAGCTATTTTTTTTCCCAAAAGTCCTGTCTGCTCTGCTCATTGTGTTATTCACTCATGATTACATTATGAAGTCACGGCGAGTATTTTAAATCCCTGAAAGCGCATTATGAAATTGTAGCCCTCGTAATAAAATGTTGCTCATTACATTTGTTTGGCAGACACTTTCATGGGCATCTTACTAGTGAGAAAGGTAACCTGAGAACTTCTTGCTGTGAGGCTACAGCACTAATGAGTCAATATGAGTCTTTTTTCTGAGATGACTATATAAAAAGCATTGAGGTCCAATTTGAGTCCCATTATATGCAATCAAGAATTCTTAGGTGTGATGTAAATGAAGCTTGGAAACTATAATTTCAAAATAGATTAGCTAAATATGTCAGTGTTTTGATTAAATCTACAGATTTATTGGATGTTGATTTTTTTTTTGTAATCAATGCATATGTCATATTGTGTTAAAAGTAGGGAAATGCTAATAAAATTAAAATGTCTAGCATTTTTTTTAAGGAATGCAAATCATTAACTATTTGTTTTTTGTTTGTTTGTTTCATTATTATTTAAACCTTTATTTTACCAGGAAATAAATCAATGGAGATTATTAATCTATTTTACAAGGATGTCCTGGGAAATGTGCATGATGCAAACAAGCCATTGCAAACACAGCAACAGTCTTCATAATAGTAACAGTAGCATTAAAATAGTTAAAACAAAACATCTGGTAATAAAACATGAAATACAATGCAAGTTTTTAAAAATATCACATTTAAGACACTTAAACATTACAGGTGCAAGATGTGACATAAAACCTCTGACAGTTTTTGTTTAAAACTAGATAAAGGAATACAAGACTCCAACCTCAACTTAAGCTGCACATCATTCCAAGACCATGGGCTGAAATAGGACAAACTCATCTTTCCCGACTCTGTGCACACAAAGGGTACCTTAAACTGCAGCCAGCTACTGGCCCCGAGACTGTGTGTGTTCTGGAGTGAAATGAACTTGGAGTAGATAGATGATGGTTATTTTCCTAAAATGGCTTTGTATATGAAAATATACCAATGCTTCATCCTTCGAATATTGAGTGAAGTAAGTTCAGCAAGGGAACATAAAGTACAATGGTGAGTCCTAAAGGGTAAACATGTTATACCTCAGAGCAGCGTGGTAAATGGGCTCCAGTTTAGCTAGTGGGGGATGCAACTCTATAGATTGTTTCTCCGTAGTCCAGCTGTGATAAAAACAAATTTCTTACAAGCCACTTACGGTAAGAAATAGAAAATGACAATTTCAGTCTTTACAAAAAAACTGAGTAAATTTTAGCTTTGTTAATATATATCTAATGTTCCGTTTAAAATTAAGATTTGTATCCAGCCAAATACCAAGATATGGATATGTATCTACAAGTTCTATGATATCATCATTCTGTGTTTTAATTGAAGGAATGGTTACGTCAGAATTATGGAAAACAACACAACTTTAGTTTTGCTAGCGTTATGGACTAATTTTGCATCACAGAGAGCATTTTTGTAAGGTGATGAAATCAGTTTGAAGATTTGAGTGTACTGCATCTAGAAAGGATGCTGACGAGTATAGAATTGTATCATCTGTGTACATATGGTAAGAGGAGAATTTAAGCTGATCACAGATTTGATTAGTATAGAGTAATAAGAGCAAGAACCCTAAAATAGACCCTTGTGGAATCCCGCTGTTCAGTGTCACCACATCTGACAAAACTGAGCCAAATCGAACAAACGGAATGTGTTTAGCTAAGTATGTACTTGCATCATGAAATACCCCACTCACCCAGCAAACACGATTTTTGTCCCACTACCCTCAGGCAGGAGGTTGAGGAGCATTAAGTGTAGAACCACTAGACTGAGGAACAGCTTCTACCCTGAGGCTGTTAGACTCATGAATATCTAACCAGAATAATCACTGTGAAAAATCACATCATGTTGCTGCTGATCTGTTTCATGTTGCTGCTGATCTGTTTCATGTTGCTGCTGATCTGTTTCGTGTTGCTGTGTTCATTCGTGCTCAGTTGCTCACACAAACTCATGTTTGTGCTGCTGTTCAGCATATATACTACTAGGGCTTAGTGTATTTTAGTTGATGTTTTTCTTAGTTCATATCTTAGAGCTTATTACTGTTTTTCTTTTACATTTTTGTTGGATGTAACTGGGACCCTGTGTAGCTACATAATTTTGTTCCACCACATGTACCACGTGTGATGCGAATGACAAAGAACCTTGAATCCTTGAAAGTAGCTGTTAAACCAACTAACCATGTTTGTATTAAATCCAAGTTGTTGTATGATGTTGAATAGGTGACAGTGGTTCACAGTGTCAAACGCCTTAGTTAGATCAATAAGCAATGCTAAACAAGCATGTTTACTTTCAAGTGCTGTTTTAACATCATCTATCACTTTTAAGGTTGTGATTGTACTGTGTCCTGCCCTGAAGTCAGATTGGAAATTGTTTAAAAATGTTGTTAGTCTGAAGTACTGTTTGAACTGGACAGACCTCAATGAACACTTTTGCTAGAACCGAAAGATTTGAAATAGCATGGTGTAGGTCGTACATTTCACCAAACTGTGGGATCTTTAGTGTTCAGCCCCGATACAGACATACACTCATGCTACCATCTTTGGTTTGACTCTGCTGTGTAGGCCAACTTGAAGTGAGTTGACCCTGAACATTAATCGGCTTTAGATAGACATCCATTGATTGCAGTCTGGCAGTTTTATTGAAATCCGTTCAGTGGTTCTAGGGATACAGGTAGTCCTCGACTTAAGGCGCCCTCGACTTACGGCAACTCAGACTTAAGAACGGGTGTGCGGCGCAGCGTCAACATACATTTTACATGTATTTCCTCGACTTACGGCAAAGATCCGGACTTACGAACGGGTTTGCGTCACAGTATAATGAGTTCCGACTTACGTTAAAATCGGGTTACGAATGGTTTGTAGGTACGGAACCCGTTCGTAAGTCGAGGACTACCTGTGTGTATATACTGTATATATATATATACACACACACACACACATGTTAACACTATTTATCTGAGGAGCAGACTGCTTTGAGTTTAACTTCTTCACAGAACTCTCATCCTGAGCAAACATGAAGGTGAGAGTGGAAAGGAAAAATTTCCTCATGAGGAAGAAACCTTTAGCAGAACCAGGCTCAGGACAAGCGTCCGTCTGCTTCGACTGGTTCCATTATGGTCCCGTATTTTTTTTATTTTTTTAAATCAGCTTAGTAATGAGAAGTTTGACTTGAGGAAAAATCACTGGATTTGGCTGTTCTTTGTTCTCTTGAAGGGGCATAAAAATGTTTTCACAATCCCCCTTATGAAACCATTTCAGCTCAGAGCTACACATCGTCTTCTTTTGGTTGGTAGCAACCTCATGCCCAAGTTCTAGCAGGAAACACAAAACCACAGAGCCAGAGGTTACACTACACTCAGCTGTGAGGCCACGACAAGTACGATTTCCACCATACAGATTGGATTATTTATGAACTTGGGGGCAGAGCAGCAAGGTGGGATGGTATAAATTGGGCTTTGTACATAATTTTAATGAAAATTAAGTGTAAGTTTTCTGCTGTTATAGAGGTTCACACATGGTGAGTAAACCTCACGTTCAAGCAAAACCACAAATGTTTGATGAGAGGAGGAAAGAGAGGGCTGGACCTGACCTCGTTGCTAAACAAGGCCTTCTAATGACAAGGCGTCGTGGAGTTTCAAGATATAAATACTTTCCTAAAAAGCTGCTCCAAGGAAAATCTGCGAGGACTCTAAAATGACAGGGTGGATGGAAACAGACTGCGGGTGGGAGTGTGTATTTATGTTAATTCATGCTGGGTGGACGGTTTTACTTTTGAACCTCTGAGCCACAGACGTCAGATGCTCACACAGTCCTGGTTTATTCAGATGGGTTTTCACTTAAACATACAAAGAACTACTTCAGCCTCTAACTTAGCTGAGTGTGTATTTCAGTCGTATTGCTGCTCTCCAGCTGTTTGCTTCATGTTGGTATAAAACTAAGAGGCCTGCAGTGAGGGGATAAAAAATATGAACCATTTCTGGGCAGAGAAACCCTTCAGCGAGACACTAAGCATCTGCTGTGTTCAAGAAAGTGAACCAATTGCTTCATTAATCAAAAACCTCCTGTTTTTGCACCTCATTTTTACAGATTTGTAGATTTTGTTTTTGCCCACTCGATCTTTATCTGAACATGTCTAGCCAGTGTGGTAAGGCAAAGATGATTTTACCCGTGTCTGTGTTTGCATTAGGAAAATATCTCATGAACCATTGAGCAGATTTCAAAGAAACTTTCAAAAGGTAGTCTGAAAGAGTGAACCCAATTCAAGATGGCTGCCGCAGATAAGACCGCTAATGAAAAAATGGCCCAAAATTTGTCATTTTACAGATATGAAGCTGAACTTTTGTGCAGTAGTAGCTAAGAGTCATCCTCAACACTTACTCAGAGGACTGACTGGTCACACAAGATCTCCTTTTAAAATGTTGTCCATAACTATTTTAAAGAAATTATTAGTAGGGCTGGGCAATATGGACCAAAATTAATATCTAGATATTTTTAAGACAAATAACAATACAGTATATGATATATATCTTGATATGCCAACGTCTGCTTAGTTCATGGCAAAAATCAATGCAGACATATTCCTGTTATTAGAATTTTACACCATTTTACAATGTAGCTGTTTTTGTTTCATTTTTTTAAAACCTGTGCAAATAAAGGTTGAATGAATGAACATCATTTTCTTCCATTTATTTTTTCTATTTATATGCTTTTGTTTATGATTGTCTACTGTTGTCATCATTCTTTGTTGTAAACAGGTCTCTTTTGTAAATTAGTCCTCAAGACTAACATGTAGAAATAAAGGCTGAATGAAAACTATTATAAGCATCTCTGTTAGCAAAATATCTCATGAACCATATGGATTTTAATGTAACTTTCAGAAAGTTTTTGTGTATGTACATGTGAACCTTTAGGCGTCATCCCAATTCAAGATGGCTGCCACAGCTAATTGACACCAACCTGCATGAAAATGGCTGAAATGCTGTCAAGTTTTACAAATACAGGTAGTCCTCGACTTACGAACGAGTTCCGTACCCACAAACCGTTCTTAACTCGATTTTAACTTAAGTCGGAACTCATTACACGTGGCGCTGCACCCGTTCGTAAGTCCGGATTTTTTACCGTAAGTCGAAGAAATACATGTAAATGTATGCTAACGCTGCGCCGCACACCCGTTCTTAAGTCTGAGTTGCCGTAAGTCGAGGGTGCTGCAAGTCGAGGACTACCTGTACTGAGCTAAAGATGAGATAGCCTCTGAGTATTTTAACAACACAAACTCTGAGTGTGATATATTGTGCATATTATTATTATTAGTGTTTGAACTTTCACTGTTTGGCTACAATTTTGTAATTTCTCAGCCTGAGTTCATCTTAGTCTAAAACTCTGGCATCAAAGTGATATTTCTTTAACATAAGCCTTTAATTGTAGTTTTACAAATATGTCTTTCTTTGAATCTGAGACAAACGACTTGCCATGGGATTATTTTACTAATTAGTTTTGACATGCGCTTTAACATTCATCACAATTTCTAGAAGAATAGTAAAGTTTTTTTTTTTGCAGAAGCAATCAAACAATTCCATTTTTAACAAGCTTTTTATGTTTGAATCACTGTAATGGAAACATTTATTTAAATAAATGTGTTCTTTTATCCAATCAGAGGTACTATCCACTCTCTCACGTTAGAAAAAAAGTACAGTAAATGTAAATGTGCTTCATATGGTGTCCAGTTGTCTGTGTGCTTCTTAGCCTGATGCTAAGCTGCTGCAGCACATCTGGATCAGCCTCGGTGTTTTATACAGAGCCGGATGAGGCAGAACAGAGCGGCTTTTCTCTTTCACAAAATGTAATCCCGTCGCTCCTGTTAATGACAAGACAGATGGCTTTGTTTTTCGGCGGCGACGCACAAAAAAAAAAAACAGAAGTGTTTGAGCACATAATTTGCATGCATATTAAATGATTTATGAACCGAACAGACCATCAGTTGCATTAGCACGTTCTCCATCTCAATGAGCTGCGGTTTGCTCATGTCACACAGTTTTGGTGGTTGTTTTCTACCTGTGACTTCATTAATGCTTCAGATTTAGATTGAACTTGTTTTGTTGGTTTTAACACAACTGTATAACCACTGCACACACTAATAGACATGTTATTTCTTCCTTTACCTTCCATTAATGCTGAAGTATAAAGATCCTCCTTGCAGCTCCAGGTCAGTTTGTAAATCACCCACTTGTTAATCTCAGCAGAGTTTGTTTTGCTTGAACCAAACCAGTGTGACTCCTGGCCATTCACCCAATGTGCTTTTGTTAACTATGTGGCTTATTTTTATTATATTTTGCAATTTTGCCAAAGAGAAATATTTTTGCTTTAAACTAGATGTGAAATAAAAATGTCCTGGAGTGAAAGCCATCCCACATGTGGGTGAACAGAAAACCTTTAGAGCACATGCTCACATGTAGATGAAGCATAAACGATTAAAATTATTGGAAGATGAGTAAAAGTTTGACCTAGCTTTTGTAATTTAAGAAGAAAAAAAAACTGCTTCAATCCTTTGTTGTAAAAAATATCATCATCTGTCCTTGCTGCTTGGGGAGTACATTCTGGGCACAAACATATAAGTTGACCTTAAAAGCAGCTTTAGGTCAAACAGCTATTAATGCAAAAATATACTCTAAGGCTGAGGATAATGATTTGTTGCAGTAATCTGATGATATAGCAGAAATTTCATGTTGGTTCAATCCAACAGAAATATTTTTTAGTATTAATAAAGCGACTCAGTGGCCAGTCTGCAGGCTTCAGACTTGACCCGTCCAAGTGTCTTTCTTCTTAGCTCAATATATACACACACACATAT
>JARVGQ010000309.1:21847358-21857719 GCA_031762355.1 Hypsolebias martinsi | reverse complement strand
ACATTTAACTCTGCATGTCATCCCTGAAATTCTGATGCACAGAATCACAAGTCCAAGTGTGAACTGTGTCACAGAGTGAACACAATAAAAACATGTATTATCTGCAGCATTGTTCATTAAAATAACTCAAAACTATTAATGTATTACAGAAAATATACGTACAGTACGCACACTTAATGGTATTGTAGACCATTGCATTAGGTGATACATACAGCAAGTACCTTTACTTTAATACTTTAAGTATGTTTAAAAGCAAGTTATTTACTTTTACTTAAGTGAAAATATTAATATGGTACTTCTACTTTTACTAGAGTACATTTTAAGTACGGTGTTTGAGTACTTTCTCCATCACTGTATGGTTCCAGAGATCAGGGACGAGACTCCGGGTTAATTGTTGATCAAATTGAGACAAGGTTTACGTGTTAGACTTTAACTTCCAGCACATGATAAAACTCAGGTCTCCTCACTGAAACAACCGTCTGTAAATGGTTGGGATCTGAGGAGACCAGTTTCTGGAGGTTTTGGAGAAAATGTCCCATTCTTGTCTGACAGCTGTTCAGCCGTCATGGATCTCTGTTCTGTAATGCGTCAAATGATTTCAATCAACTGGACTCCAGGCAGGACAGTCCAGCAACTGGATGGTGTGTTAGGTTTTCATTGTCTTGCTGAAATGTGCAAGACTTTCTCTGAAAGAGGCATCATCTGGTGCCGCGTACATTCTAAAACCTTTTAATAATAATAATGATAATAAACTTTATTTGTATAGCACCTTCCTACAATGCCTTGCATTGACCAAGGTGCTGAACAGGATAAAAAGACAAAAACTGGTAGAATAAATCAGTGAAAATAAATCAGTGGGAAAAAAAACAACACAACAGCAATAAAAAATAAAAGGGCAGTGGAAATAAAAATACTAAATACTAAAATACCAAAAGTAATAAAAGTTACAGACTATCTTTACTTCTGGTGTCCATATCCAGCAGTACCTGTGTGAGAGGTGAGGGACACCTGGACAGGTCTCCAGTCCATCACAAGGACACATAGAGACAAACAAGACAAACATTCACTCTCTCACTCACACCTATAGAGACAGTTTAGAGTTACCTATCAGTCTAACATGCATGTTTTTAGTCTGTGGGAGGAAACCGGAGCACCTGTACACATGCACGGAGAGAACATGCAAACTCCACCCAGAAAGGCCCCTGGCCGGGATTCGATCTGTCAACCTTCTCCCTGAGAGGCAGCAGCTCTACCAGCTGATCCACTGTGCTGCCTAGACTGGTTTTGTTTTAGATAATTTTGATCCGGTGTTGCAACCATCTTGAATAAGCACAAATCCAAAAATAATCAGTCGATGTGGATCCAATTATTATTTTCTGACAGTTTCATGAACTCTGTCCAGTGGAATATGAGATATTTTGCTAACAGACTAACAAACACAGAGACATGAACAAAAACATTATCACCCTTTCACCTCTTGTGGTTTGCAATAATGATGGGAATAAAAAGAAGTCGCTACCTGAGTTTGTGTTGTGTTCAGTTTGATCGTTAACAAGCTGAGGCTTTTACTTCAATGAACCGATGTAAAGTCCAGCACTAACATTAAAGAAAATCAAACAGGAGTGTGACATCGTTTGGGTCTGTTTAATTAATTCAATGCATAGTTCAATTCTTCTTCCTTAACTTAACAAGGAAAGTTCAGTCAAGACGAGAAAATAAAGACCCGTGATTGTTGTTTTCTGAAGCTGTCTCTTGTTTCCACAGAGCGTGAGGCTAACAGGCTGCTGTTGCATCACCTCATTCAACATTCAGCTACAAACTAAAACTCAAATAGTATTTTGCTTCCTGAAATTCGCAGACAAATGACTGATGTGCTTTTCATTTCTCTGAATCATTGAAGACACGTTTCATTATTTACATGCTAAGCTGCTCTGAAACTTTGAAATCTTCTTCATGCATTCTTTGAAAACGTTCAGGAAACAGAGTTCGGCTTCAGTGGTGGAACAGAACGACACACGGGGGAGATTTTGTTTTAACTCTGGAAACGTTGAAGGTTGAGCTGGAGGTTGACTGCAACAAGGAGCCAAATAAAGGGCACATAACGCAAAAGATGAAGCAAAACAAGAACTTACAGAGAACAAATTAAAAATATTTTCATCATTTCTTGAAGAAATGCAGTTCGCTTGTTGCCTTGAACTCCAGAGTTTTATAGAATGATCTGTAGTGGTTAGTTGATGCACAAAATAAGAGTTAAGGATGATGCTACTACTGCAGTACATTTTACAACAATAAGAGAGAAAAAAAAATCAATTTTATAGCATATTTTGTGTTTGTCATAGTTAACTAGAGAAACCGCATTTCCTGCTAAAATGCAGTGTGAATCCTTAATGCAGAAGAACTTGCTTAAAACAGCTGAAATTAGTTAAAAACCTGCTGAAATGTAGCTGAAATGGAACAAGCCCAAATTAGCAGAATAAAACAGAAATAACACACATTTGCTGAATTAAGTTTAAATAAGCAGAAATGAGCAGAAAAATTATGAAATTAGCTAAAATAAGCTGAAATGAGCAAAAATAGCTGAAAATGTGTACGTTGTTTCAACTACCAGAAGGAAACAGTAAGAGCTGAAATGAGTTAAAGTGAAATTAACTGACAAATCTAAATGTTGCATCAAAAGAGCTAAATAATAGCTGAAGAGCAGGAAATCAGCAGAAAAAAGCTTAAAGTAGCATAACAAGTTGACATTAGCAGAAAGAAGTTAATGAGGCTGAAAGAAGAGATTACAAAAACTTGAATTTATCTGAAAACAGCCGAAAATGGCTAAAAATTATAAAAAGCTAGTTGAAAAGGCAGAACAAGATTAAAGTTGCAGAAGAACACACAAAGAACATGCTTGTCAGAAGCAGGTATTAGCACAAGAAAGCGGAAATTATCTGAACAAAGCTGAAATTAGTATATAAAAAAATCAGCTTAAAAAACAGTAACTAAAAAGGCAGAAAGAAGTTTAAATTACGAGAAAGGAGTGGATAGAGAACATTAATGCTGAATTAGGCTGAAAAATGTTGAAACAAGTGCAAAAAATGTGAAATTAACTGAAAAAGCTAAAATTAGCAGAAAGAAGTTAGAAGAAGCACACAAATGTAGTTAGAAGGATCACAAAAGAGATGGAAATAGCAGCTGAAATTAAGTGAATGTAGTTGAAAGTAGCTGAAAAAATGTTAAATGTGCACAAAGAAGCTGAAAGAAGCTGAACCAGAAGAAAATGTAAAAGGAGCAATAAAAAGTTGTAAACAGATTTAAAGAGGCTGTAAAATGAGCTCAACTCATTTTCTATGATTAAAAAAAAAAAGTATCAGAAAGGGCTAAATATTTCAAAAAGCTAAAGTACCAAAGCCAAAAGTCATAGCAGGATTGTCCTGAACAAGAAGTACAGAAGAAAAATGGATCACAATAGACTGAATGCTTCGTAAACGTACAACAAGCTGTGGCAGCCATTTTGAATCAAAGAAACTCCAATAGGTTATATTTTCTGTATGTACATCTGACAATGTATTAAGTGTCTTCACTGGGGCATTTTCTTGGGTTTTAAAGTGGTAAGATGATACATAATTACGGAGAAACCCAGAACATTGAAAATGGAAGGTGAAATGCATATTGCAACTCCCAAAATGCAAAGAGATAAATAAAATGTGTTCATTAACTTCTTTTTTTTTAAAAGGCTGATTATTTCCTGAGTAAATGAAAGTGTTTCTGTCATGAGTGTCCTCTAGAGCTGTGATGAATATTTGAGAAATTGTTGCCGCCTGATTAATGCACTGCATTGCATACTTAATGTTAATTCTTACACCACTAGGGGGAAACATCAAGCTATGGAAGTGTTGACAAATTATAGACATTCAAACATCATTTCAACTTGCACAACACAGTTTTAAACACAACAATGTGACATGGCATGTGAAATGAAAGCTATGATATAATAGAAATAGTTTGTTTTATTGTGGTGCTGTTGTGACTGGTTCACTGGGACTAGAGAATTCTTTTTTTTTTTGCTACTAAAGGAGGTTATTCATGAGCTCTTGCTGCGCTTTTACAAACCCTCAGTTTTTAATGGAGTTCCCTGAGTCTCACAGGAAGCTCATGTTCAACAATAGTCTCATGCAGAGTGGAAATAATGTGCCAGTATTCTCACCTTCTCACTGCCTTTTTAGACGTGATCCTCCAGTGCACGCTTTAGGCTTTTAGTGACAAGTTCACCCAGCAGTACCATTGTCCTGTTTGTGTGATTTGTTGGGAAGGGGTGGCGGGGTGCGTGCAGTGATTTAAATCTCTGTGCTCGACCTGGCATCATCTGGAGAGCCGGGGACATTCTACATTCAAGTCTGATGAACAAACAAAGGGTGAGTACGTTTCAAGAGGCTTCAGCAATCAGATCGTGGAGTGTTCATTTTCAGCTGAAGCACATCTGCGAGTAATCCAGTGTCGTGAATTCAGCATACAGCTGTTTCATCTTAATCTTGAACAGACCCAAGAACAAGACGCACACACAGGGTGGAAATAAACTCATCTGCATGCCTTAAGTTTAAATCACATCCATAACAGAGTGAAAGTCAATGAATCTGTTGTAAAATTTATAAACAAATATCAAAGTTCATGATCAATAATCCTGGTTAAAAAAAATCCAACATAGTTCAGTCAGGTCATCTGGATTTTTTTTTTTTTTTTTTGTTATTATTATTTTTTATGTTTCATTATCCAAAGGACTTCATCAGTCTGAGGAGCCACAAACAAACCCAATGCCACAAGCAGCAAACTCACACAGTGGATCAACCATGCAGTTTGCTGGTGATAAGATGGTTTCTGGGGCCCGCCCTCGCCCCCGTCGACTTCTCTGAGACAGCCATAGTCAAAGGGATTCAAAAATATCAAACAAATAGTATTACTAACAATAACAAACAATTTAAACAAATAGTATCTTACCTGTTGTAGGTATTTTTTAATGACCCCAGTCAGCTTATTTCTGACCAGATTGACAAGCTAACAACCAGTCTTTGCAGGGCCAATATTAAAGTGGATTGTCACTTTGAAAGACAGCAATAAACACAAAATATTTGTAGTAGTGAACATTACTTTATTAACCTTTTCCAGTTTTGGGGGGAAAAAAGGCACTAAAATGACTACAGTTAGATGTTGATGCTCGTTGTGTTTACAAAGAACTACATAATCCTACATAAATAACTGTGCAATGTGAAATTAACAATATAAAAGTTTATAAAACAGTACTCTCAAGAGCCATCATACAATTTTTGATGTTTGGAGACATTTTGAAGCCACCAGTAATCAACTTTGTTCTCTGTGATACAGTGATATATTATGTCATAAGCACTCAGAAATTGGTTTCTCAGTTCAAACCACTGGTTGGTTCACTAACTATCACTCAGCTTGGAGATAATGTGTTCAACATAATGGTACTTCTTCCATTTATTTAACAACTGTGTACCTCAAGTCTTAGGTCCCACCCTTTTCACAATCTACGTAGGCAATGCAGGTCAAACCATCCCTGATGCATTCTTACATTTCTGTGGTGACGACACAGTTGTTTATTGTCGAGCTGAAACAGTTACTAAAGGTTTTCCACCATTTGCCATCCATCATCCAGTCAGATTTGTTCAGTTGTCCTAAACGCAGACAAAACCAAAGGGATGTTGTTTTCAAACAGGAAATTGGTTCCAGCAGTCCTTCCTTCGATTTAGTCTTGCATGGTGCCCCTATTGAGTTGGTCGATTCCTACAAATATTTGGGAATCTTGGTCAATTTGCATCTCTCTTTTAAGCTTCACGTGGAAAACCTAGCAAGGAAACTGAGAGTTAAACTGGGTTTATTTTTCAGAAATAGATCCTGTCTAACTCTGAATGCTAGAAAATGCCATATAACTGCAACTTCCCTTCCTTCCATTGACTACAGTGACATAATTTACATGAGCGCTCCTACAAGCACCCTGCAGATGTTGGACGCTGCCTATCACAGTGCACTAAGAATCATAACTGGCTGTAACTACCATACCCACCATTGCACTCTGTATTCACTGGTTGACTGGACACCATTAACTTCACACAGACTCTCTCATTGGTACATTTTTACCTTTAAATCACTTATTGGTCTGCTGTCTTCATACATCTCCTCCTACTTTGTGAGTGCAGCTACAGCGTGCACTCTCAGGACATTATTACATGCAGTGTCCCCTCAGTAAGGACTGAACTTGGCAAAAGGGCCTTCTCCTACTCCGCTCATGTTTCCTGGTATATCTTGCAAAAAGATCTGAAACTCTCGACCTTGACCTCTCTAAGTGGCTTCAAACATCTGATAAGTTCCTGGCAAAAACCAATGCAGACGTGTACCTGTTTTTAGTTTTCTACATCACCTTACAACCTAGCTGCTTTTTGTTGTTGTTTCATTTTTTAAAACCATTTTCTTTCATTTGTTCTTCTCAATTTGTATACTTCCTTTTATAATTGTCTGTTTTTGTCTTTGTCTACTGCTGTCATCATTCTTGGTTAAAATCAGGTATTTCTTGTAAATGAGTCCCGGAGGCTCAATGGGATTAACCTGTATAAATAAAGGTTGAATGAAAAAAAAAAAATACTACACACCCATTTTTATCTCAATAGCTACAAAATAATCTGAATTATAGCCATTATTGTTTTGTGTAGCCTAAATGTGGCAGCCATCTTGATTTGGGCTAACTCCATTTGTTAATTAGTTGCAGATGTGCATCCTGTGATTGCTTTTTGACTGTTTCATTCTAAACTGCTCAGCGGTTCATGAGACAAACAAACACACACACAGGCAAAAAAAAAAAAAAACTATCAGTTGACTGTGTCAGCGGGCGATAATTTAATACTCTCTAAAATGAGGCCATTCAAATAGCTATCTAAAAACTGGTAAGATGTTGTTTCTAACCTCTTCACAGAACCACATTAAAAACAGTAATCAGAAATTATTCCTTTAAATGAGTCTAACACTCGGTAAACGAACGCATGAACCAACTGCTGCTTTTCCACCTCGGCACCGGAGTAGTTGACCTCCGTCTTAAACTGTAATGGCGCTCGCCTCCTGCAGTTCTCTATCTGCAGAGAGCTGGCTCACACATCAGGGCTCTGGTCCTGAGCTGATGATGATAAATCTGTGCCAGTTGCTCCACCAGTTGATTGTGGTTTACAGCTGAGCAGGGAGAGCGTCTTATTGTGTCAGTGTGGGCCGCCATGGAGACAGCTGCCAAAGGAAGAGCGGCTTTTTTTTTTTTTTTTTCTGTTTCTTTGCTATATGGAGCAAATTAGGAGGAGAGAAATATAGAAGGAGGCTGAAAGGGAGGGAGGGCAGAGTAATATGTTGCATCAATCAGTCTAAATGACTCGCTCATGTTATTAGCTAACAATGTTTTTGTTTCTTCAGCTCCCTCAAGTTAATAGCGTTCCATAGTTAACCTTGACGTAATTGGAAAGGCTCCGTTGATGTGCTCCTATCTGTATCGGGCTGACAGTTTATTTTTCTTCTGTGCATGGCTTCCCTCCTCTTTCATGTCGCTACAGTATTTATGAATTAGTTTCCCGTCACCTTACAGTACAGCCTAATACTAATTGGTGCTGAGATATATGGGTTATTCATGTCCCACTAGGTGGCATGCAGTCTTCCTTCCTTCCTCGCATTAACATGACTGAAAATCGTCAACACTAATAGGACGGTGTTGCTCTCGTAATGCTGCTGCACAAATTACACCTTCCTTGGAAATGGTTTGATCTCAAACACAAATTTAAACACTGTGACTCTGCATCCGCCGCTCCTCCAACCAGCCCCTGACATTTTAATTTGATGCTTCATCTGCAATTAGGCATGCACTGCACAGAGATTAGCTTATTTTTGTTTAGCGAGAGTCAAACATTCACTTGGGGCGCTTCTTAAAATTTAAGAAAAAAGGAGAGACGGGAGGTATGAGGCTGTACATGTGCTGTTTTTGACCTCAGCTCTTATTAAGTATTAATAATCTGGTCGGTGCTTTGCTAAAAAATGAATTTCGCTGTCATGTTTGTTGATGACTGCCTGCGTGAGTGACGTGCAAAGACATTACCACCAAATGGAAATAAAGAGGGGGGGGAAAAAACAGATTTTGTTTAAATTCATTAAATGAAACAGACAAGAAAATGCATCATGTCAGGAAACATCTTGACATGTTTACGATGCTTGTTCATTTCCGTTCCATTTTATTTTCGTGAAAAAAACGTGTCTTTTTTTAAATTTTCTGCTAGTTCCTTGCCTCTGTGGACCACTTTGCTGGACAGATATATTCCTATGAAGTTAATTTAAATAACTTTTGGAGGATGGTTGATTGATCCAGTGCATACTAAATAACTTTTTATGCCCGAGATACAACACCACTGCAGAAAGGAATCCACACAAGCTCTGCTATTTCCGCAATAGAAATATGGCCACTGTCATAATCACAAATCTTAAAATAAATCTTCTGTATATTTGCTGGTGAGCTTGAGGAATTTTTAAAAGGCTTTTGGCTCACATTTAAGAGCAACAATCAAACAAACAGCGGCGTATTTTGTTGTTTTCCTTTGAATTTCCGAAGATCACACGGGCTGAGGTGGATTTACTTTTGTTTACCGGAAGATCACAGCCCGGGGGTCACATTAGAGCTGTTTTCTCCTTTCTGTCAAAGCATAAGTTGTAAATTTTAGCTCGCAGGAAATAAAAGCTGTAGTGGCACGTCGAGTATACAGACACCAAAGTGATGTCACCTTCAGTGAGCATTTCTCTTGTCTGGACTGGCAGGTGATATCAGAGGATAAACTCCGGCTTGACCTTGGCGCTCGCTTGTCACAACAAAAACGCAAGTGAAGAACAGAGAAAAAAAGGAGGGGAAACAAACAGCACCCATCACATTTCAAATAAGCTTACTCCTCTCAGACAATACCACATTGTGCCACAACAGAATTAATAAAATGATAAATCACAAAATAGTTCTGGAGCCTTGGATTACAAAGCTTGAAGCTAACGCTGTTTATTAAAAGTGCCATGAAAAACAACAACAGAATGTGTCATTAAGATTCACTGCCGTCAAGGTATGACTGATTCATATCGCTTCAACTGAGTATTTTTTTTAACCACTATAGGAACATCAAACACCATGACCTCCATTATTTCCCCTTTGCAATTGCATTCACTTTATTCGCCTCTCTGGCTTTCCAATAGCTTGAATCATTTCTCCCGGGAGGTGTTTTTTTTTCTAACCTGCTGCTTCTCTGCCAGTCCTAAGAGCACTGTAACCAGCAATTCCCTTACACTGTATGTGGGACACTTGAGCAAAGAGTGAGACGAGGCAGCTGGCACAGCCTAGATTCATCTGGGCGAAATTTAGACAGCGAGCGTAAAAGCAAAGTGGCACACATCTTATATTTATCTTGATAATACTTCGTAAAAGGAATCAAAAATCATGTTTCACTGAGTTCAAGAAAACCATATCAACTAAATAGGAGTATTCATGTTTCTTTAAGATAATTTTGAGTTTTTCTTCTTCAGCAGAACTGACAATATTAAAAAAATAATAATCATTGGAATAGATGGGAATGACTTTGCTTTCAATGCTGATCTGAAGCCAAGACGGAGATAACTACGCATGACGACTGCATTTGTCTAGATCAGCTCAAGGTTCAGATAAAAAGGTCATTCCATGCCCACTCGCCAAACTATAAAGTAGATTTTCTGAAAGAAGAAAGTATAACTTTTATTAGGTTCATGGCACTTTCTAAAAATCCTCTGGATCCACTGCAGATTCTTTTCCCCCTCTTGTAGTTTTGACTTCTGAGCTGATACTATCATGTTTGCAGTTCTTTCTAAGACTCAACTATGGCTCATTTTTATGTGGACTGAATTCTAAATTATGCTCCATTTTCATCCAATCCATCCATTTTCTGGACTTGCTTTGTCATGTCCGGGGTCGCAGGGTGGCTGGAGCTTATTCCAGCAGCCAGTGGTGGAGAGGCGTCTCCGACACATCCATCGCAGGGCCAAAAACAGACACGCAAGACATAAAAATATTTAACAAACACACACGCAAACCTAAGATCAGTTTGGAACAGTCATTTTAGCTGGCTCGCATGGATTTTCAAGTCCAAGTTCAAGTAGGCTTTATTATCAAGCGGATCACATGCGGTATATGAGGTGGAATGAAATTGTGTACACAGTGTCCCAGTTACATCCAACAATGGCAAAAATATAGAGTGCATAATTCATTCAACCTTTATTTATACAGGCTAGCCTTGTTGAGCCACGGGGACTCATTTACAAGAGGGACCTGTTGC
>JARVGQ010000309.1:21827070-21840358 GCA_031762355.1 Hypsolebias martinsi | reverse complement strand
GGCCGGTTTGAAGTCACCCATGGGCCGCTTCCGGCCCGCGGGCCAACAATTGAATAACCCTGTTCTACACAGTGTAAGTCCTACCCACTTGAATGTCTTGCTCTAAAAACACTAAGGTTTACTTGCTTCCCTGAATAATTCAAGTCCTGAAAAATGCTCATCTCCAAATCTACAAATATTCACTATTCAAATCCATCTGTGATGGAGGACATCGGCATACCACTTGATTTTTTTGTTGAGAAACTATTGCATTAATTGGGGCTACGGAAGTTCAACTGTCTGTGCCACAGTCTTGAAATCCTCAAGTTTTGGGTTTGAACCCAGGCTGAGCAAGGAAGGCCATCCAGAGTAAAACAATTTCCAAACCTTTCAAAAAAAAAAAAAAAAAAAAAAAATTACATTGTTGTCATTTTGCTCAAATAAATAAATAAATAAAAACTTTCTTTTTAGATGTATGCAATCTGTTAGTCTTAAAGTATGTGTTATGAATGAGTATCATTTACTACCACATCAAACTGTAGCGTACCAGTAATATCTTTAAAATCACTGAAAAGCCTTTTCATAAATTGACAAAGTTAATTAACTGTGGCAGCCATTTTGAATCTGGTTAATCAGCAGATGCTCGTCCAACAATTACTTTCTGAGAGCTGTAATAAAACATGTCCAGCAGTTCATGAAATATTTTTGCTAACATTGTCAAAACATACACTTATGCAGGGACACATAAAAAAAAAACATAAGAAATAAGTTATTAAGAAACTAAATTGAAAAAATATATAATAAATTGCAATTGTTGACCAAATAAACAAGAATTTCTTTGCCTTCATAAAATTTAAACAAACCCCAGAAAAATAGACTGACATTAAAGCTCAATAATTATAAACACAATATGTGATATACCTCCTGCCAGCTAGATTTTACTTCACCTCAGGGTTCCTAACAACACTGCAGCTTCAAACAGAGAAAAGGTCCATAAATGCACATTGTCTTTTGGGAAGCTTCCAAGTTCTTATAAACCTCAAAGAGCCTTTAAAACTGTTTGCTTAAAATGTGCCTTCATACAGGAAGCAAACCTGTGGGTGATATAAGGTAACCACACAGCCTGGGAAAAGCTAAACATAATGGGAGTAGTTTTAGTAGCTGGCCAAACATAATGTGGTCAAAAGGTTTAGATTTCAGGTTAAATACAGTTAAGGTAAGGTTATAAAAATAAATAAAAAGACTAACCATAGTATCAGCTCCCTAACCATAAACAAGCATAGCAGAGTTTAAAGAGTAGCTTTTCAGAGCACAGGAAAGGCTCTTGCTAGTTTTCTTTTTCAATCTTTTCAAAGAAACCATCTTTCTTAAAACATTATCATTAATAAGATGATGCATGACACTTTATGTGGATTTTGTGTGGAACCATTTAAGAAAAGGTCATACAAGTTCAAAAGATAGACAACAGAGTACTGGATGAACAATTTGTGAATCACAACATTTGCCCAATATATTGGATCGCTGAACTACTTTCAATGATGCCAGCAGGCAAATCAAACTCCTGCTGAAGCCAAGAGAGAGAAGAAAAAACATCTTTATATTGACAAAGTTTTCTCACGTTTCGGTAAAGACTCGACCTCTGGTATATTACAGGCTGTAATTGCTTCTTTGGAACCCACTGTTGACTTCATTTACCTCCAAAAGTGTTGTAATTTCTAACTGAATATTCTTAAAGTGGAAGAATGTGTGTTTCAGGAACTAATTTATCAACTAATTTATAAAGGTTAGTTCATTGAGGAAATAGTTTGATGGTGCTAATTTAACTGAGAACTGCAGACAGAGTGTGCTGAAAGATTGAATCATTTAAAGGACAATAAAACTTGCATTGTAAAAAAAAAAGTAAACTTCAACATTTTTTTTCTCTGACAATGATTAACTGTTACCTTTATTCAAGCCATTTTTCTTTCTTTGTCTAATGTTCAAAGTATGGTGTCATGTAATTTTTATCATTATTGTCTATTTGTCTAAAGAGAGGGTTCAGACCTTTTGAAGTGGATTTTTGTGGAAACGTTGTTAATAAATAATATCACCAGCTGTAGATAGCTCTTTGAACAACATCAGTTAAGAGAAAAGGGTTATTTCTGACTAGATAGACAAGATAACAGCCACTTCATGTTGGGTCAAGATTGAAGTGTATCCCTGTGGTTATTAAACAATTCCCATCCCAAACATTTCTGAGTAGTTTGTTCAAATACTTTTCCATAAACTTTTACACCGCTGTTTCTATTACATTGTTATTACTGCAGAAATGTTCTAATACTGTAGCATGTCAGCACATGACTACTGAGGGAGATGTGCGGCTCTTGTGGACCAATCATCCACCAGATGGCTTTTTATAGGCTTTATTTTCAACACACACACAGACAGAGTGAAACCCACAGAATTTAGTGATAGCTTCCTCCATTGCTCATGGTTACTCTATCACAAAAAAGCCTAACACAAACTAACACTTAATGATCACATAAACTAGGCTAACAAGAACAGACTAACCACTAAATGAACAACACTGAACAGTTAACCTAAACGATAAACAACAAACGCAAATTCTACCCATAATTCCTCCTTGAGGCCATGTGACTGACAGTCAACACAGCAAAATGCTACATAGCCTCGACCTGAGGGGCTCATTGTCCCCAACAACCCATTCACCCAAAATACAGTCCTGCAGGTGCTCTGGCCAAAGACACCGGCACACAGGACGTTGAGGACGAGGTGTGACTAAAGTAGGTGAGTCAGTGTCATCCCCCGTACCAGCAATCACTGGAGCATGGGGGCGGTAAGGCGCAAGCCTATTCTGATGCAGCACAACCAGGCATCCCTGGTTAAGAAACTTCACTCCGTATACCACCTCAGACATACGCACCACAATTTCAGTCAACCACTGACTGTGAAGCTTAGAAGAAAAACCCTTCTTATGCTCTGAACAGTACACCCACATCTTGTCCCCTGGTTCAAAAGCCTGTCCATGAAAGCTGATGTTGTAGGCACGCTTCTGCCTTATCCCTGCATCAGCCTGAACTTTATGGGTGTAGTTGTATCCTCCGAAGTCGCTCCCCGAGTCTGGAAGTAGTCAGCTTCCACTCCCCCAGCAATCTCAGGCTCTGGTGGGGCCACAGACACCAGGTCCAGAGGGCTGTGCAACTCTTGTCCGAACATTAGGACAGTGGGTTTACACTGACAGGACTCTTGTACAGCAGTTTGGTAGGTCCACAAGACCAGTAGGAAGTGCCGATTCCAGTCCTGCTGGTGTTGGTCCGTGAGGATTGCCATTTGTGTTGCTAAGGTGCAGTTGAACCTCTGAACCAGCCCGTCCCTCTGTGGGTGGAGAGGGGTGGTCCTCGTCTTCTCCCACTGCCGGCAAAACTCGCCAAAGACCAGAGACTTGAACTTCTGCCCCTAGTTATTGTGAAGCTGGTTCAGGACCTTAAAGCAGGTGAACATTTTTCAACCAGTCTCTCTGCAGTCATGGATGTACTTCGGTCTGGCACTGCATATGCTTCTGGCCATTTTGTAAAGTAATACGTGGCCATGAGGACATAGATTGCCCGAGTCTGTTACCGGGGAAGGATGAGGGTGTCCATCTCACTTCTGACACCAATCTATTGCGTCAGCACACAGCTACTGAGGGAAATATACGACTCTAGTTGTAGACCAGAAATTATCAACCAGATGGAGTTTTATGGGCTTTATTTTCAACACACACAGACAAAGTGCCTCAGACTGGCCCACTTTAGATCACAACTTATTATTATTAAAATCATGTAATTATAGCCTCACATCAGGGTTTATTCTAGAACATGCCCTTTTAGGGCTGCTTTTGCTCCCAGTGCTGTCCATGGCTCTTGGCCTGAATAACACAGTGGCCGTTGGTGTCAGAAGCATTTGTAATGTGTGGACGACACACTTGTGGGGGAATCTGTGGGTCCTAGCTACAAAATGTTTGAATAAAGTATATGCCGATTCTAGCATTCTGGTGTATATTAACAGGTTGTTTAACATCCAGTTTTACCTACTTAAGTAAACACTTGATTCAATAACTATTTTAGTTAATGGCACAACAAGAAGTAGCCTGACCAACAGCTCTCCTTGTGTGAATAAAGCACACTCTGTTCCCTCACACATCCTACACACAGTCTAAGAAACAGTGTAGCCTAAGTTAACTTTTAGGGGAAAAAAATCACTAGCCAACATGAAACAATAATAATAATAATCACTCCTTCTTACCAATAGTGTAGCATAGAGCTATATGATCATCAGCCATTGTGTTTAATAATTTAGTTTTATTAGGCTGCTCTTTGACACACATTATAATATTGTATTATTATTATTTAGCGAATATCTTAGATCCTTGAACATTGTTTCTATTTTTATAGTTTTTTTTTTATGTCATTTTTGGTTGTAACTGAGACCTTGGGTACACAGTTTTGTTCCACCTCATGTACTACATGTGATGCGAATGATAATAAAGTCACCTTGAACTTTAACCAGGAACCTTGTAGGTAGCTTAAAATGCCTACTTAAAACACAAGTAGTGGGCTAGGTCTACTGTAACGTTGCCCAGTTGTAGGGTCAAGAGACAAACATGTAGCATTAACGCAGTATGAACAACATTCAGGAATTGTTTCTATAAGAACATTATCAAATATTTTACATGAATGGTAAGATTACTGCGCCCACAAGGAAATGTAACCCAGGTTGAGCTAACATCAGACAAACAAGCCTGCAACTTGGCTTTAATGGTGGCTGTAATGAATCTCATAGCATTACCTGAGGCATTTAGTGAAGCATTTCTGCCTTATCAACCAACATCAAGGCAACAAAAACAGGCAAATAATAATAATAAGTAATAATAATAATAATAAAAATCCAAGCTACTAATAACTTAAATAGTTACTGAAGTGGATTTTTTTTTCATGCCACAGAGTGACACAGGGCAAGAGCTCAGAGAAATTGAGTACAGGTATGTAAAAATGTCATTGTTATATTACACAACCTATTAAACGCTTTATACAAAATCAGTGTAATTTTAATAAAGACAAAACGTGTGCAATCAGAAGTTACAACACACAGTATGTCATCATATAAAACACACAAAATAAAGCACAACTAACTTTAAGCATCAACCTTTCATTTAACCATTGAGCATGCAAAGTAATTATGACAGAAAATGTAACATTTTCTTGCAGTTACCTTTGTACAGATGAACATTTGGTACTTCCTGTTTAAAACTATTGTAATCAGCTGCTCATGCGGTCTGCTGCTGCCTTTTATCACATTTCCTCTTTATTTTTTATTTTTATGAAATAAACTGTATTCCACCCTCTAAACACTCAGGGTAGCATGTGTCTGAATTGACTGTTCCCCACTGACATTGTTAACCCATTTATTAAAAATAATTTCACACAAAATCCCTCTGACCACAAAGCATCCAGAAAGCCAAACCATGATGAGCTGCCGTTCTGCAGGTAAGGGGCGTTTACCTTTGGGACAAATTGTGGTTGCCAATTGGTCAGTTACTGGATTGATTGCCAAGTGGCGTCAAGGATCCATCTGACTTGTGCAAAAAAAAAAAAAAAAGACGAGAGCCGCTTCTAGCTCTGGGTGGAGGTGGGGCAGCCCTGGTCCAGCGGTAGTAGTGTTCCTGTTTTTATGTTGTTAACAAGAAGTTCTAAAATATAAATTAAAAAACAGGGAGCATTGGCCCTTTGACCCACGCATCAGATGAGCCCACCAGGAAATGTTCTGGTCCTCCCTATTAGCCACTATGGATCTGCGTCCCTCACTCATGGCTACAATAGTCCCTCGCTACTTCATGGTTGGACTTTCATGGACTCACTCTTTCACAGGTTTTCATTACAAGATTTCACACATTGTTTCCCAGTGGCCTGGCCGCTCAGAGATTGCTGAGGGGGCGAGGATGGGTTCTGTCTTTCTCCATTGTTGCTGTGGGAACTTCAATGAGGCAGATACCAGAGTGAGTGGCATAGATGGTTTATTTAAAATAATCAAGCGCGACCCGAACCGAGCCTTTACCCAAACCGAGCCAGGACATTTCCTGGCCAGTGCTCCCGATGGCTAGTCCGCCCCCAGGCACTGATTGGCTCAGTAAATCTGTCTACTCTCTTTGGCTGTGCTCTTTAAGAACATTTAGATAGTTTAGAAAATTGTTAACAACATTGCAAGAGTGTGGGAAGGATTCATAAAGCCTATATATATATATATATATATATATAAATACTAAAATAAATAAAATGTGCATACTTTGTGGATTTTCACCTATCGCAGAGGATTTTGGAACGTAAACCCTGTGATAAGTGAGGGACTACTGGACTCTATCACAAACAAGCCTAACACAAACTACAAAGTACAAAAGAACACATAAACTAAGCCAGGGGTCTGCAACCTTGACAATCAAAAGAGCCATTTCTGCCCCTTTGTCCAGTAAATTAAACGTGTCAGGAGCCGCAATACCTGCTACAACTGGGATTCTCAACTGGTGGCCCACGCACCACTTTGTTTGTTGTAGGATGCTTTTCTGGACAGTAGGGGTGATTTTATAAAGCATAAAACTAAAAAATATCTAATGTTTTTTTAACATTTATTGATATTTTTACATTCTAAGACAAAATAAGACGAGATTATTGTAAAGAAGGAAAAAATAATGTAGTTTTTGCCCAGTTTCTAAAAACTAAAACAATAAGCTATGCATTCTTATGTGATTTTTTTTAATTGTAGAAAAATTACATATCCTACTTTGTAGAAATAAAGCATAAAGTGAAAGTATGTTTTACGCCTTGCAATATTTCTAGTATTCATATATTTGCTAAATTAATTACATGAAAGTTGCTAAAACTAGCACTTTTAGTTGTTATAACAACCAATAAAATTCAGTTTTATTTCAGTTTTGGTCAGAACTTGAAAGAGCCGCTGCAGAGGAACCAAAGAGCCGCATGTGGCTCCAGAGCCGCAGGTTGCAGACCCCTGAACTAAGCTAACAAGAACAATACTAAACTTTTAATCAAAATAATAAACAATGAACATAAATTCTACCCATAATCCCTTCCTAAGTCCATGTGATCGTCAGTCAACCACAGCAGAGTGCTACAGTACGTTTTCCATTTTTGCCAAACATGACTCCATTCACAGTATTCCATATAATTTTACAATAAAATGTAAAAAAAATGCATAAACATTATAGTAGTTCCTTGGTACTTTGTGGTTTGACTTTCGCTGACTTGCTTTTTCAGTTTTTCAAAGTAAGATTGGACGTCACATGGCACATGACTGAAGGATGAGCCGCACAATCAGTATGGATTTTTTATTTAAAATAAATTATTTTTAACGATTTAGCACCTGCTGAACCTGTGTGCAGCCCACAGCTGCTGCACCTGCAGCCCACAGCTGCAGGAGAAGCTTCCTCCTGCATCATGCCAGGATCTCCACTCTGCAGCCTAGAAGTGGGCGTGGCTGACTGAGCTGGTAAGTGGTGGTGGCAGAAAGAGCCAGATCATGTATGCTGCGCTCTTTTAGAGCATGTAGAGTTTAGAAACATTGTGTAGAATATTGCAAGTGTGTGGAAAGGGTTTAAAATGCCTTAATATATACTGTATAAATATTAAAATAAACAAATACTTACTATTCCTACTTCCAGTGACGTGCGGTGAGGTTTGTGACAGATGAGGCAATTGACTCGTCTGGACTTGAATACTGTATATGGACCCAAAATAGAAGCTTATGTTTCAATTTAGCCTTTTATTTTTTTAAAGACATCTAATTAATCTTTAATCAATTCCATACCACTCTTTTTTTAAATAAATAAACAAAAACCTATTATCTTGCCTTTATTTTAAGGTGAATGAGTTTTGAAAAATGATGAGTTCAGGAAAATCCTTTAGTTTTGAAATATGATCCTCCACCCCCGCCACGCTTCATAACAGAAGAATGCACAGCAAGGTTTCATTGACCCTATGGGGCAGCACTGCCCCCAATCTGTGGGGCAAGGTACTTTCTGCCGCACCCTGTGTATTTTTAGTGCATTTATGACCGATTAGAAAGAAGAAACATGTCACACACACTGACTGACTATATTAGAAAGACTGTAGAACATCAGCATATGCAGCACATGTGTAATCAAACATGCATATTGGTGATATAAAGAGAGACAGCAATGGGCATGCGCCAACCTCCTACTTCATATCTTGTATATGACACAGCGCCCCCAGAGGTGAAACACAGCACTACACTGCCGCGCCCCACATTGTTTGAACAGGCGATGTGTAAATTCCATGATTTTGACTTTTGGGTGTTGAAAATTTCAGAACAAATTTATTAAACAGTTTTATAGAACAGTCAAGTGGTCAAATGTATTTTCTCTTATCATTGTTAGTATTTTACTTGTCATGATGACAGGTGTGGCACTGCCTCCCCTGACTGCACATCACTGGTTACTTCACAGTTTTCACTTATCGTGGGAGGGCAGGGTACGGAACACCCCGTGATAAATGAGGGACTAGCTGTATTTCCTGTGATTGTGATTGTGCAAATATTGCACGGCTACGGCTCCTTTCCAGTATTATCATTTCCCAATGCTGAGTGGTTAGAGCAGCCATTATCCAACTGAAGCTTTGGGGGGTTTGATTCCACCAGCAGTCACATACTGAAGTGTCCCTGGACAAGACACTGAACCCCTCATTGCCTCCGATGTGTGTCCCCTTGGTGTATAAATGTTCTAACGCACTGATTATTCTTTGTAGCAATACAGTAGAGTGTTATATGAATGGGTAAATGAGGCTCAGATTGTAGTGTAAAGTGCTTTGAGTATCTTGATAAGATAGAAAAGCGCTATCCATTTATCATTTACTTGATTTTATATGTGAGCAGGTTACTCTAAAAACAACACAGAAGGCTCTATTATTTTGATGAAGTACAAACCATAACCATAATCAAGATTATGGTAAATTTGTAATCCTTACCAAAAAAAGATTCCCACCTTTGATGCTGCCAATTAAACAGCTCACACTCATTGCCTCTTTCGTGGCCTAAATCCTCTGCCACTCGTGCCGTTTTGGGTGATATCAGAGGGTCGGAGCAAACAACCTATTTGGCTGGGGGGTTGGAGGACTTGTTGGTAAATAGGGCATTTCTTGAGGTCTATTTTCAGCTGCAGATTAATGCACATTTGGCATGCCAATGAATTCTAACAGCAGGGTGGTGTATGTGGAATTGACTAAAAATAAACGACAGCGCCAATGTTCATCCACATGAAGCAACATGCCACCCAGTGCAACAGTGTCAACTGAGTCCTTTTTAAAGCTGCTTTTGTTTACCATTAAATTAAAACTGACAAAACGCTTTGAAGCAAACATAAAACACTAATTTACATTTTACACAAACGTGAAATGGATTTTTTTTTTTTTTTTTAAGTTTGGTATTTAGAAGATTACATCCATTAAAAAGAAGGGTACAGAAGAAGCATTTGTGTCTTAGGGTACAATCATTTAGGGTTGATTATTAGACCTCAAGGTAACTTTGTGCACATTTTAGAGGACCTGAAAAGTACATTTCTATTCCCAAGTAGTTAGATTAGTTAGATCTGTGGCAGCTTTTCTCAGTGATAGCTTTCACTGCATTTCGATGAAAATTTTGGAGGTTAAATCCCATTTTAGGAAAACTTGTACCTAATGAGCATAAGACATATTGAGCTTTTGGATTATCAAGACCTATGGCAAACGTTTGGAAACAAGGAAGCTTTTATAGCAATGGGCAATTAGAACAATTTTTATTTAAGCTTTTTTTTGGTACTCTTTTAAGGACTCTTTTTTTGGACTGGTAATCTAGGGTACATGGCAATCTTTTTTATTTTCATTCAGGGACATTGCATCTTCTTCTGCTGTTGAGAATTGAAGCCCCAAATTCTGCATCCATGTTGTATTTTTGAATTCAAAGCTTGCACAGGAAGTCGAGCTTCAAGCCCTGCCTACCCCGCAACAGACAAACATGTCATTGCATGACCTTTCTTTGAAGCATGAAATAATTGATTACGGTTGAATGTATAAAAAAAAAAGAACATTTGAACACACAACAACAGCGTAAGGACTATGTGAATAAACAAGACAGAGCACCAGAAAAAAAAATAGCAGAGGTGTATTATTTTTATTTTTTTTTATTTTACCAAGGACAATGTTGATTCACATAGCGCCTCGGAGGGTTCATAGGTAAAAAATAAATGTAAGGTTGGAAAAATGCATTTCCTCGGTTTGATAAAACTGTACTTGTAGGTTCACAATATTGTTTATGTGCAACAGACATGCTTTGTTTCATTTTCAGTTTGGCTGCAGTGAAGCGGTCGTCTACAAACAGGTAGGACATAAAACTTGTGCTGGAAGCAGGGATGCTGCACTGAGCCTGCTCTTCTGTTTCTTCTTTCAGTTTTCCTCTTCAGGGGTCACCACAGCGGGTCATCCTCCTCCATCTCACTCTGTCCTCACTCCAGCTACCTCCACGTCCTCTCTAACTGCATCCAGACTGTTCTGACTTCAATTTCCAGGTTCCCATCAGATGTGTGGATTTCCTCTATGGTTGGTGATAAGTATGTACTTTTGAGGGTACAAGAACAGTACCTTTGAGAGTATCACTCTAGTGACAAGCCTTTGTATCCAGTTAACCACTTTTTGTTGAGCGTCTGGTAAATGGTAATACTGACCCGATTTGTAAAAATGTGTTCTGACAGCGTACCTAATTTATTACCTTACTAACACTCTTTTCACTAAGTGTTAGAAAGCTGTTGCATGGGTTCATTCAGGCTCTGAAGGCACTTTTTCTGACACTAAATAAATTAAAGTAAATTGTGATATCCATCATTAAATGAAACCGTGTTACATAAACTAATCAATCTCTAACTTTAGGAAAAGTTGCCACATATTAGACTCAGGAGTCAAACCTTGCTAGAGTTTGCTTCATGCTCTACAAACAATAATTCCAACATGTGAAGTGGCAAAAGAGCAATTCATTAACTGAGAAAAATAGAAGTCAGGAAACACTTGTTTGAAGGATCAGTTCATAGTTTGTTTTGTTCCTTTTGTACAATTTGTAGGCAATAAGATAAAATATAGACACTTACCCACAAAAAAGAACAAAGTGTGCACCTCCAAACACTCATTAAACAGAAAAAAGCGACCTTTCTGACACTTTCCCCCAAATAATGCACGCTCTCGCTGCTTCAGTTTAGATCTCTGCGTCACCCTGATAGAACATCAGTGAAGGGAATTTCATTATAGGTGCTCAAAGCATTCAAATACTACAAACCACAGCAAAATACATCTGTAAAAACAGGCTACGCCAAAACTATTTACAGATCAGTTTCCCCAGAAAGAACAGTCGTTTTAGGAGAGGACGTCTCAAAACTGTAATTCATAAATTAATGTTTTTCTGCATGGCTGGTTACAAGGATAGGAAAAAGAGGATTTTGCTGGGTAAATTTAATGAACTGTCCCTTTAAAACTTGTACTCTGCAGAGGTGTCATGACACTGGGGTTATGCAGAAATGTGAATCATTATTACAAGATAAGAATAAAAATTACTACAAGATAGAATTGTGGAGATTCGGGCTCAGTATATGAATTGGTCATTGTATTTTAATAATTTGTTGTTGTTGTTACTTTAGCATCTTAATGCTCTCTTTCATGTGAGTAATGAATATGTTTACACCAATGTTTTGAGGAGACGTTTTGCTCTGCAGCAAAATTCAGTGGCTCGTCTCGATCATCCTTCCCACTCGCCACCATCAGTATTCCTGTGTGCAGGCTTGAAGTGCAACCAGCGACAGGGAGCGAAAACGGAATGATAAACAATTTAATCTCACCTTTAATCATGCTTGCGCGGAGTGGTAAGTGAATCACGCGAGAGAGATGCTAAGATATTACAAGTGCGCTTAAATGGAGCATGGCCGCTGTTTGTCATCTCCACCTGGAATTAAGAACAGGTATGGTTTGACGCGGCGACAGAATAAATGTGCTTTCAAGTAAAAATCAATTTGTCATAAAACACCTGATGCATCTGTTTGTTTATTTACAGCACCACTACCGCCCTAAAGTAAATAAACAAATAAAAAGCTGCAAAAAATTGTATTTCACAGCAGGTCAGGTGCTTTTGTCAAGTTATCCAAGACGTAGTTGTCTGGTTTTAGAAGAACAAGGCCCTCACATTAGAATGAAGCCTATTTATTATGGCCTTAACCCCCTCACTCATTTTCAGTTGAGATCATATTAAACAGTACAACTGTGACAATGCGGACACAATCGTCAATAGCAGCTATTTCCTGAGGTTTTAACATAGACTGAATGATAATTAGTTTCCCTTTGTTGTCCTTATCTCATACCTGCAGAAATGGCCAATTTATGCAGGCTGCACCCCGGCCAGCCAAAGTTGATGCTCCCCAGAGGAGGGAAGCAGCCATGTTTCAGACAATGAAAATGAACTCAGGAGCAATTCAAGGTTGATTCTGATCCAGGGTAATGTGGAATGAAACGAGGAAGCAGGGCACAGTCATCTTGCCCTCATGTTGACACAACTTCCGCTCAGAATATAGGCTCCCTGCATCAGGTGTCACAGAGATCTAGTCAAGTGAGAATAAAAATGCAAATGTCATATTGTTGAAATGCTGAGTGAACTAAATGTCAGTCCACCTTTTTCGTCTTCTTTTTTTTGTTAAAGATATGAGATTGATGTGAATCTGCTGTTGGAGGGGAATGTGCTCGCTGCATAAGGCAGGTTATACCAACAGCTGTGATATTTGAGCTGTGAAATGAGCCTTGTTTCTTTCAGAGGAATAAGCATGTCCTTTACAGAGATTATCCTGCAAAAACATCCACAGTCTGTCCTCTCTCCTTTTCATCTCTTGTGATTGAGTTTTCTCCAAACCAGCGACGACAACAAGGGAGGCCAGCAGAACAGACAGGTGTGAGTCTGTTGTTTTTAATAATTAAAGGCAATATTTGTAATGAATACCTAAGGAGCTTCGGTGACACAGAGAACACAGCACTCTCAGTTCTCCAAACATTTTGTCAGCTTTTTATACATTTTCCACGCCACCATCTGTCCCACTTCTTCCCCCCTGCCTTAAAAAAATGACCACTTGTCTTGCTCTTTCTCTCTCTCTCTCTTTTTGTCTGCCAGACGCATTTCATCAATCCATCTATAATCCCTACTTCTTCACATCGACACGTATTGGGAGCAACATCCAACCGCCCCC
>JARVGQ010000309.1:21814530-21826970 GCA_031762355.1 Hypsolebias martinsi | reverse complement strand
CATCCAACCCCCCCCCCCCCCCACCACCACCTCTGATGCTGATGCTGATGCTGCTGCTGCGCGCACACACATCAGTAAATGGATCACGTAGCACTAGAACAGCCCTTCTTCTTCATGCGATCTTGCCAACCAGACCCCTATTGGAAACACCCCCACCTCCTCCCCCATGCACAACCCCTCCCCCTCCCATTTCCCCCCCCTCAAGGCAAGATCTGTCACTCTTCACTCATCCGCCTGGAGGACGATCAGAAAGTATGTTAAATGCGCTCGGAAGCACACAGGAGTGTGTTGTGAAGGCTTCGAGAGGCTTCCGGTCAGCGCGGCTCGCAGGGGGCGAGAGGCGAGCGAGGTTCAACAGTTGACGCGAAGAGAACTGTGACTGAGCGCAGGAGGAAGAGCAGGGGGAGGAGGAGAGATTAATTCCGATTAAATCTGTGCTTGTATTTTATTTTATTTTGTCTCCTCGCAGCGAGTTGCGGCTGAAGGAAGCGCAGAGCCGTGCGACTGAAGGATGCGAGGGGTCCAATTGGACTGGATTACTATGGGATTACTGGACTGATTATAGGGACAGTCATCGGGTAAAAGTCTGCGGATGCTCTTGAATGACGGGAACACAAAAGGTTGGACAGGAGGGGATCGAGCTTGCCTCCCCCCTGCTTTTTATTCCACTTTTTTTGCGGCATGGAGAGGGGCTGGATGTGCAGCACCGACGGATGCAACAGTGTGCCGCACAGGGAGGGGGGGGAGAAAAGTCCATGTGCTGTGAATGGTAACAATCAGGAAGGGGGGTGCAATGCTGCATTTTGAATGGCTGTGTCAGTGTTTGCTGTAGCCTAGGTGTAGATGTCGCATATGAGGGCAATGCGCTTTTTGTAAGCCGCACGGTCTGTAACCTTCACGGAGCAGACTCAAAACGCTTTAACCTTGGATGCGGTTGGGAATATTAATACTTTATAGTCATGGATTATTCATCAAGTCCCTCCGGTTTTTAACAGAAACCCCACAAAAACAAAGCGTTCCTTGTGTTGGATGTGGAATTTTCTATTTTATTCATACATCAGGTGTCGTCTAGCGGTCATCTTTGTTTACAGAGAGAGTTCATCATATGCCGCACAGCATGGAAAAAAAAGAGGTTAGAATACAAATTAACACCATAAGAGGTTCATGAATCAGTTTAATACCTAATTAGTGTGAGATCGGAGTAAACCGCATGTCTGCTCTGGGTTTAGTTCTCTAGCTTTGCCATAATCAACAGGTTGAAAGTCAAGAGGATTTTTCCCCCCCTTCTCTTTTCTACCACTGCTGCATATCTCGTTGAAGGGATGCGTCTCTCTGTACCCATTTTCTTTCTTCTCTGGGTTAAAGCCCTGACATTGAAAAATCTTAATTATTCTGTCCCAGAGGAGCAAGGACCTGGAACTCTTATAGCTAATATTGCAAAAGATGCCGGGTATGGAGCGATGGAGAGAGGGAAGAAATCAAACTTCAGAGTGCTGGAGAATTCAGCATGGCATCTGGTGGATGTTGACCCTGAGAGTGGATTAATTTTCACCAAACAAAGGATTGACAGGGAGACGTTGTGCAGACGCAACCCAAAGTGCCAGCTCTCCATGGAGGTGTTTGCCAATGACAAGGAGATTTGCATGATCAAGATTGACATACAGGACATAAATGACAACTCGCCCAGTTTTCCTTCGGATCATGTGAATATTGATATTTCAGAAAACGCAGCTGCAGGGACACGTTTCCCTCTGACTATTGCACATGATTCAGATTCTGGAGAAAATGGGATAAAAACGTATCAGGTGACAAGAGATGATTACAGTACCTTCTCTTTGGATTTGAAAGTGAGAGGTGACGGGACTATATACCCTGAGCTGGTGGTTCAGAGACCTCTGGATAGAGAGGATCAGAGCCATCACACCCTGCTTCTCACTGCAATCGATGGTGGGGAGTATCCACGATCAGGCTCAATGCAGATCAACGTCAGAGTGACTGATTCGAATGACAATAGCCCGGTTTTTGAAAAAGCCTCCTATGTGCTAGAGATTCCCGAGAATTCACCTGCTGGAAAAGTTCTTATAGACCTGAATGCCACCGATCAAGATGAGGGAAGCAATGGGCAGGTGGTTTATTCCTTTACTGGATACGCATCTGAGCGAATACAAGATTTGTTCTCTATAGATCCAAATACTGGCATCATCAAGGTCCAGGGAGAAATAGACTTTGAGGAGAACCCAATCATTGAGTTTGATGTGCAGGCAAAAGATCTTGGACCCAATCCAATACCAGGGCACTGTAAAATTACTGTCAAAGTACTCGACAAGAATGATAACTTACCGATAATAAGTTTTGTCTCTGTCCGGCAAGGAGCCATCAGTGAGGCAGCTCCTCCAGAGTCCGTCATAGCTCTGGTCAGAGTGACGGATAAAGACTCAGGCCGTAATGGTCAGCTTCAATGCCGGGTGCTGGGAAATGTCCCCTTTAGACTGCAGGAAAACAATGATAATTTTTACACTCTGCTCACAGATAGACCTCTGGACAGGGAGACAAAAGATGAATACAACATTACAATTGTTGCAAGAGACAATGGGATCCCTTCTCTGAACAACACAAGGTCTTTTACTGTGAAAATCTTAGACGAGAATGATAATGCGCCACGCTTTACAAAGACATTATATGTTTTACAGGTGCCTGAAAACAACATCCCAGGTGAATACTTGGGCTCAGTTTTGGCTCACGATCCAGATGTGGGTCGAAATGGAACAGTGTCATACTCCATACTGCCTTCCCACATAGGAGATGTTTCAGTGTACACCTTTGTGTCTGTTAATCCCACCAATGGGGCCATTTATGCCTCACGCTCTTTTAATTATGAGCAAACAAAATCCTTTGAGTTCAAAGTTCAGGCTAAAGATGGCGGCTCTCCCCACATGGAGAGCACCTCCAGTGTCAGGGTAAACATTCTTGATGTCAATGACAATCTTCCAGTTATCATTTTACCTTTGCTGCAAAATGATACAGCTGAAATCCCAGTGCCTAGAAATGTGGGTATTGGATACATAGTCGCTACAGTGAAAGCAGTGGACCATGACCATGGAGAAAGTGGACATTTAACCTATGAGATCACAGAGGGGAACGACGACCACCTGTTTGAGATGGATCCAGTGGGAGGAGAGGTCAGAATTGCACATGCTCTTTGGGAGGAGATAGCCCCAGTGGTTGAGCTGGTGGTGAAGGTAACTGACCATGGCAAGCCCCCCTTATCTGCTGTGGCTAAGCTCATCATTAAGGCGAACACGGAAGCAGCAGCAGGAGGGGGTTCCAGCACAAGTGGGGAACAGCAGCACTGGGATGTGTCCCTGCCCCTCATAGTTACCCTCTGCATTATCTCTGTCATGCTCTTAGCCGTCATGACCGCCATCGCTGTCAAGTCCAAGCATCAAGATAAGGAGTCTGGGAATTATAACTGCCGCATGGCTGAGTACTCCAATCCTCCAGTGGGAAAAGGGAAAAAGAAAAGGATCAACAAGAGTGACATCATGCTGGTGCAGAGTGAGATGGAGGAAAGAGATTCGGCAATCCGGATGAACGTGGTGAGCAGTCCATCACTGATCACCTCACCCATCTGTTTTGACTACCAGAGCCCCCTGCCGCTCACGCTGCCCAGGTCGGAAGTCATGTACCTGAAAACCACCTCAAACAGCCTGACTGTTCCTAGGTCAGGATGCCACTCCAGCTTTGCAGGTCTCAGCTCAGATACTCCAGCGAATAGGATGTCAGTGATACAGGTAAGAAGGATGCTCCACTCTATTCTTATCTGTCCTTCATTCTCACTTATCTGCATGCATTGCTTTGCCTAACAAATCTGTCAAAAGAAGAAAAGAAGTTACTGAAAAAAAAGAGAAACTGGCGCTGTGAACTGATTATTCTCATTTCTTTTCTTCGCGTTTTGAAACTATGGTCTCTGCATGCAAAGCATGATATGACAACCTCCTGTTGAACTGTAATTATGCGTTTTAAATAGCCATGTACTAAAAAGAGCCTCTTTTACTTTGTGTGCATAGGAGAATCGCTTTCAAATTGCTCCATTGTAAGTTCTTGTTCTTGCAGAATGGCACAGTTGGTCTTCATAATCTGAGAGTCCACTCAGTTAGCCATGCAAACAGTATGAGTCTTGAACAAGGCTGCTGCGACCCTGCCAGATTCACTGCTGAAGAGTGAAAACCAAACCTTGCCTGAAATGTGGGATTGGACAGGTGTTTGAGCAGCTTGTCCGATCACATTACAGAACCAATGTGCACCAGACAGCTAGATGCACACAGCATAACCTTACAATCGCATTTTTCGGTCCCCAACAGAAATATGGGCCAGATTCACCCATCCGTGTCCAAAGTTGGCACGAAGGGGCCATTATTAGGTTCCAGCCTCGCCTTGTAGAGATGGCAGGATGCTCAAGCCAGCTAACATGCTAATTTGACAGCATGGGCTTGTAGTACTTTTTGCACAGCAGAATTATCTGATGTAAATGATGTAAATATCCAGTACTGTCTCATTTGGAGATAATAACACAAATGACAAGGCCTGGCACTGTCACCAGCCACTGGGGTATGTGGGTGTGATCTGCACAAGCACATTACTTTCAAGATAGAGGGAAAAGGATCCTAATGACAGAGGCTAATGCTGTCTTTGCCTTGCCAAAGAGAACGCATATGGCCACAATGGAGATTTGCTGGTGTAGTTTCTTTTTTCCTAGCTGGCAGTCGCCTGTGGTTGTTTACAGATATCATTCTGGTGTCATCATAAACATGTAAAAATGTCCGAAAGCCACACAAGGACACCTCTATTCCCCTGTCTGAATCTCATGTTATTTAGGTTTGTCGTTCAAAACTGGTCACTGCATGTTGTTGTTTTCTCTTTTTTTTTTTTTATTTCTAGACGGAAAATTTTTCCTCAGAGCCCAATTATTCTGGCAGCAGGCAGCCATTTGTTCAAAGGTAAGAGCAGCATCCAAGCACTTCCTGAGTCTGGTTATCAAAGTGGGGGGAGATTCTAACTCAGAAGTAACATTAAGTTTCGTTTTATTTGTCTTTCTTCCCATCCTGCTGCAGCTCAACATTTAAGGATGCAGAACGAGCAAGCCTGAGAGACAGTGGCCATGGTGATAGTGACCAGGCTGATAGTGACCAGGATACTAATAAAGGCTCACACTGCGACACATCTGCCAGGGAGGCCCTCAAGATGAAAGCGACAGCAGTTAATGGCCAGTCTTTTGAGAAGGGTGAGTGGACATCTTCAAGATGCCTAACTGACTCTTGCGGCAGACATAGTTTGTACTTAATGCTGTGAAAATGTGCCTACACTTGTTGCTGGTGTTTAGGTAAAGATCTACCAGCTTCTGGGTACAGCCAGTTCACAGACGTCTTCCATCAATATTATTAGACGCTGCAGCTGCAGCAAGATATTTTGTTCTGCTTTGCGTTGCAGACAGCCCGAGCGGAGTTTCAAACATAACATGAAGGCATCCAGCGTGAAAGGTAGATGGTAGTTTAAGGATAAAAGACCAAACATTAAAAAAACTCAAACACCCTACAACTGATTTAACTATCAACAGATCCATGTGCACGGCAAAGTGTTCCTCAATCTGTGACTTTTTTTTTTTTGATCACGTCAATATTTGAACTTAGATTTGCTGCATAGAAGTCTCAAAATGAAAAGAAAGAAAGTACGACAGAAACAAGGAAGCATGATAGACACTTGCAGTGCAAAATGACAGATATTTCTGGTGTAACATGACAGACTGTTTTCCCCTTTTACTTGGAAAGACTTTTCTCAGATATTGGTTTTGCTGTGGTTGCACAGTTTTTTTTTTTGGTTTTTGTTTTTTTGTGATGGGAGCTTGCTTTACACCTGAAAATAGAAACGTTACGTTTTATTTCACAAATCTGAAACGATCCGTGCCGCCATGAGTATAATCACTGTCGACTGTCAATCTGTTGCCACCGGGCTGACCTGAGAGAGACTGATATATTTAGCTATTGTGGATATAAACTGAAAACATGAAAGCAACTCTCACTGGTAAGATAAAAGATAATGTGGGGACCGGAGTGAAGTGGCGATGTTTTTCATTTCCTCGTCTGCGCCTGGAAAGAGAATGGCTGTGGTCATCATGTCCCAATGCAGCACTTTCCACACCATTTACATTGCTCTGAACTGTTTGTTTGCAGCATGCTCAGGAGGGTAGAGATGGAAACACTCTCGAGGCTGGCAGAAGGATGTGCCAATCCCTCTCTATCTGTCTCACTTTTATATACGTGTGAGTGTGTGGTTGTGTGTATGCTGCGAGGAATTATGGCAGACCAAACTTGACTCTGTGGGAGGTGTAAATTCAATCACTTCGCTTTTTTTTTTTTTTTTTCTGTCCAGAATCTGATTCACCCAAAGTTCTTAGGCTAGTCACATGGAGAGATATTGAAAGAGATGCTTTGTTCAAATGAAACCAAATACTCACTCATGCAGCAGTGACACTTGCCTCACTGCAATCCCAGTTAATTTATAGACCTGCTTTTGTAAGATAAGAGAAATCCAATCAAGTGGGGCGCCGCTTTTAATATCAGAATGTTTTGCTAATGTCTTTTCTGTTTGTAAGGGAGAAATGTAGTTATAAAAACCTAATGGTTAGAATAAATTGGCTTCTCACTGATGGGGTTGGTCAGTTGTACAATAAACAGTGTCAGTGTCTGCAGACTGCAAGATGGAAGATCCACATTATGCATTTTATCCTAGAATCGATCACACAAAAACATCACCCGCCTACCCACACACGTCTTCAGTCTCTTCCTCGCACACACACAAATACAGGTGTATCTATTGAACAACAAAGCCACTATTTTGCAGATTTATACAAGATAACACTATTACCCAAAATGGAGACAACGCAGAATTTATTTTTTGTTCCAAATGCACCAGCACAAAAGCTTGCGGGTTAAGTAGTATTGCTTTTATGTCTTTACCTTTACCTTCCCTCTAGTCTCCAGGCTGCTTTGATACAGGTAATATATGCACCTGTGCAGCTTCCACTATCATGCTCTCTGAATATTTATTCACTCTCACAGACACCAGATGCACGGCGGGTATGTTGCTAGGCTTTCTCTGATTCTATTTATAATGGGCAACTGGTTTCTTTGTTTTCATGAACATGTTGATTTCTATTTGACAGTCGCCCTTAAGATCACGGCTTTTTGTCACTTTGTCAGGATTTGGTTAGATGACTACATGAAGTCACTACATAAAATATAAAACAAGAAAACGAAACATCATGGATGAAGTGTAAAAACAAATTGATAATGATAGACAGAATCAATGCAAACACTCTCACTCTGTGTGACTATTACTAATTGCCAGGCAAAATTAAAATTTATATGTGCGTGTATTAACCGTATCCTTCCTTTTGATCAAGTAATGTATAGTTCCAAACATGTAAACTAACAAAAACCTGTACTTTTTTTTTTAACAGAAGCCATATATTTTGGCTAATACCAAACACAGTACAGTTATATCATCTGAAATGTTAGATTAGAATGCTAAATGAAGAGCCTTACATAGACTTTAACTGCATTATGAATAAAATTTAAAATATAAATGCAGAAGGAGCCATGTGATTACTTCATCTTACGTCTGGAGACACACTACTACAAATGCCAAAAATACCTCACCCTGTTGTTGCTTTACCTTCTGAGCAAATGCTTCTCTTTGCATCAGCGTCATCTGTTAGCTCGTGAGCAGAAAGGTACCATGGAAATTAATTCAGCATCTGCTGGCTTCTCTCTGCTTCTTCTCCATTGCTCATGTGTCTGTTTTTTTATTTTATTTACATACTTTTCTTGATTCTAGCAGAGGAACTGTTAGAAACACAAATTCACAGTGCAATCCATAGAAACTGTGTGGTGGTTTAGCCAAATCAGTACCAATATTTAAATCAGATCACTTTGAAAAAAAAAAAAAAAAAAGGCTCAAATACTGTCAGAAAAATGTACCATATTTTTCAGACTATAAGACACACTCAAAATCCTTTCATTTTCTCAAAAATCAACAGTGAGCCTTATAATCTGATGTGCCTTATGTATTAATTCTGGTTGTGCTTACTGACCTCGAACTGAATTTATGTGGTACACAGTGCTCAAAAATATATCACAATAAACTAGTTTTGCTTAATGCATCTTATAATCTGATGCACCTTATAGTCTGAAAAATACAGTATGTTAAAAAATAATTAATTATAAGATTATCTGTTAATGCTACCTGCAATGTGACAGGTAGCATCAACACCTTATACAACACAATCAATGGAAAACATTTGTGTTCAAATTAACATAATTAAACATTTTTTTTCCACAGCATAGATTTTACCCAATTAATTGATTATGACATTTTAATAACTTTAAATATAATCTCCAAGTTACTCTAAATTTTCCAGCTGACACACTGACTGAGATTTGTAGCAGATATACTATAAAAATTACACTTTAAAAAGAAGAAAAAAAAAAAAGGTCATCAGATATCTGTAAATAAATATTAAAATAAAAGACAACAACAAAAAAAAGAGACAGCCTTAATTTGGGATAATATTGTTTAAATTCTGACATTCTGACAAAACAAAGATAAGCCAAAGCAGGGCCAAGTCCAGTGTGAATTCTTGTATCTTCAAACAACTTTATTGAACACTACTCTTTTAAACTGTGCATGTGTGCCAAAATGACATTACAAGGTCATTCTTGCAGGGATAATAAAATATTCTAGTTGCAAGTGTCTCAGGATGCAGTGGAAATGCTATAGCTAGTTGCTGCTTCTTGTGCAAAAATCATGATGTGTACTGCAAAATCGACTGTGATGTAAACATGGATTCAAGTTGTTCTCAGATGGCAGCAATCCATTTTGGTTTTGGCTCTGCTCAGACTTTTCTTCAGCTTCTTAATCAGGTCAGAATTTAACTCTTTTCTTCCAAACTAAGGCCGTTCAAAGAGCTACTTACAGCAGGTAATATATTACTTGCTCATAACCGCAGAAGAGCTGAAGTACTGCTTTAAGAGATGTGAAGTGTTCCTTTAGTCACATTATGTAGGCATGCTTGCACCTTAATTGCACTTGACTTTATGCAGTATTTTACAACACAGACAGAAACTGGCAACTGCTTTGTATAACCAAGGTTCCAGTCAGTGCAAAACAGGAGGGTTGCAGAAAATGTATCTTTAAAAAAATATATATATAACAGGGGGAAATGGTGTAATAGATTGAAAGATACAATGAAGACTGGTTTTGGTTGTGAAAGCAGGATGTATGGCTCTGCTCAAGGGATGAAACGTAGGTGAGTCATGCTCTCTAACAAGTAACATGGGATTATGTATAGCTTTCAGGGGAGCCCAAACTTTTTCAAAAAGTGTCTGATTTCATAATGTAAGAATCCCCCAAGAGCCAACAGTTTCTTCTAACATTATTTTTAACCTTAACGCTTACGTAAAATGATCAGTCCTATGGTGGCTGTTAAATAATATATGTTGGGATAGAAGTTGCACGATCAATAAAACGGACCAAAATCATCTCTTAGGCTGCACTTTGAACGTGCTCATGTGATGTTCAATTTATGTAAACATCACCATTGGAATATTAATCTCTTCATAACAAGGTCTTTACATTGCCTACAGGTGATTGCAGACAGTTCAGATAAGACATCAAAATTACACACCATACTTTTTACTGTATAAGTTGCATTCTTTTGCATAATTTGCATGCCTTGCGACTTATAATCTGAAGCGACGTATCTATGGATTTTTTTCCCCCCACATTTATAAAGCAATTTTTGGCTGAGACATGACCATTTTCATTCATTCTGACTGCTAAAAAAAAAATTAGCAGTACCCCTTTCAGCCACTAGATGGTAGCAGATTAGTAGTACAGTATTGTATGGCATGCTGTTGGATCATGTGATAAATAAACGTGGCTATACGACAAATTCAAAAATGTTCAATGCAAAAACAACAGCACTTTATTATACTTTATTGTTTTTGTCTTGAACTTTTTTTTTTTTTAATTAGTTCTGCTCGCTGCTTGGAGCAAGTCAAACCAACTACACCGCCCTGGCGAAATGTAGCTAATTTGACCATTGAAGTGCATTTATTAAGTAAAAGTTCAACAGAGACACACCTTTACTATAATTTCAAGCAAACAAATAAATATTTTAGGAGCTTTTCTTGTTAAATTTGGAAGAAACGAGCAGCGTTCCTCCATCCTTTTTTCCTCTCTATGCGCGCTCCCAGAGCACTGAGACAGGGAATATGTTTCAAATACAGCTGATCTGACCATTAAAGTCCTTTTATTAAGCAAATGTTAGATTGAGACACACCTTTACTACAAAGTCGAGCAAAAAAAATGTTTTTAGGTGTTTATCTTGTTAAATTTTTCTGAAAACAACAGCGGCTCGTCCCTCTACACGTGCTCGCTAATGCAAATCAGGTTTTGAAAATGCAGCTGAGCTGATTTGACCATCAAAGTGCGTTTATTAAGCAAAAATTAGACTGAGACACACCTTTACTATAATTTTGAGAAAACAAATAATTGTTTTTAAGCATTAATCTTGTTAAATTCTTGTTAAAGTCCTCCTGTGCACGCTTCCGTGGTCGCCATTTGGCAGCCCATCAATTTTTGGCACAACACCGGCCCACATTTCCGGGTTGTCAGCGGTGACGGGTAATAGATGCAATGTATACGGTGAAGCAACATATTTATAGTTTGTTCCACCTTTTTAGACATATTTGGAATGATGCAACTTATACGGCAGTGTGACATGTACGGTGGAAATTACGGTACTTGTGTTTAGAAAACATCATGAGGCAGCTAATTCATCCTCATACAACATACAGTTAGGTACCAAACTCTATTGGATCAGGTTCAGCTGTACTAAAACTTTAACAGTGTTTCTGCATTTTATTTTGGCTGCTTTGATGACTGGCTGTCACTGACTTGTAGTTTATGTAAAAGAAAATGCAATTGTTGGGAGTTGTTTACAGAAACACTGAAAAAAAAAAATCTGCTTTATAGTAGTTTTCATCAAGAAAACACCCATGTGAATAAAAGCCTGCTACATTCAAAGGCGTACAAAGAGAACTCCATCTACAATTAGAATCTCAAATAACCATTAATAACCCAAACAGTTTGTTTTTCACATAGTTTAAAGACAAACCATATTTAAAAGAAACAAATGTAACCTAAGTGACTTTTTGTTTTCAGGAAACAAAAAACTATGTTTTTGGTTTTCCATTCCAAATCATTAACAGTTCTAATGTAAAATTAACAACACAATTTAGTTCTGTCCGGTCTAGCATAATTAACAGTTTCATCGTACCCTGTGGTTATGTGTGGGTGCAGTTGTGTAGGTGTTAATAGACTCGAGCAGCACTATGTGATAGTTGTGGCATGTACTTTGCAAAACAGGCTTGTGTGGTGTGTTGGTGCTCATTTCCACCTCGCTTGGGAGCTGTGGCAGCAAGATGGCATCTGTGTTGTTCTCTTGGTTTTGTGTATATCTCCCGCCAAATGAGCGGAGGCTGGTATATCATAAAGGTACTGTTGTCTTCATTGGGTCGGTGTAGCCTCGTTCACTAAAAAGAAACTTGTGGTGTGAAGCGTTCTCCTCTTTTCAAGGCTTATCCTCATCAGAGCCAGATTCCAGAGTAAGATCAAGTGCCTCGTTCAGCTAGTCACTTGCCTGTGGATTTTGATTCCACAAAGTTGCATGTGAGCAAAACAGAGTGGAGTTGATCAAAGTGGCATCAAGCTGTGAATAAAATATTTTGGTGATCCGTATTTAGTCAAGTCAAATTTATTTATAGAGCACATTTGAAACAGCAGCTGTTACCAAAGCACTTAACAATAAGATCAGGGGAGTAAAGAAAAATAACAAGATGTAATTAAAATTATCAAAAAATTAAAACCTAAAAACATAAAAACACAAAAACAACGAGAAACAATGAAATAGTGACTCATATTATACTGTGTTAAACGTCAGTGAAAACAGACGGAGATTTAAAAGCAGGAAGTGAAGTGGCCTGTCAAATGTTGATGGACAGATTGTTCCAGTACGTATGACTGAAAAAGTTTGATCTCCTCTGAGCTTCAGCCTGGTTTTCATTACAACCAAAAGCAGCTGATCAGATAAAAGACATAAGGTTGAAGTAGGTTCAAGAGGTACAGTATGAGGGTGCAAGGCCATTAATGTGCTTAAATATCAACAGGAGAATCTTGAAATCAGTGGTGGGATGCAACTAAGTACAAGTACTTTGTTATTGTACTTAAGTACATTTTTCATGCATCTGTACTTTACTTAAGTAGAATTAAATGTGGGTACTTTTACTTTTACTCCACTACATTTTACATGAAGTATCTGT
>JARVGQ010000309.1:21740258-21752181 GCA_031762355.1 Hypsolebias martinsi | reverse complement strand
CACCTTACAGCAATTCATAAAATATTAAAGTGGGCACATAAAAGACAACATTCTGACTGAGTGTTAAAAGTACTTGGTTAGGTTTAGGAACCAAAACTACATAATCCGGTTCAGGATAAAATTTCAATGCACTTATTCTCAGCTTTAATCCAGCACATGTTTAAATGTCTTGGAAGTTTGTTTGTTCAGTCAAAGTATTAAAATCTTGAGACAAACTCTACCTTCATTGCTTTTCTGATAAACAAACAAGCATTACTTCATATTTGGGGAATAAAGGGATACATGAAACAAACACAAGACATTTTAGTAAAAGGCTGGCTTTTTAGATCCACATGAAACTCTTATTTTATTTATTTAGCTATGGATAACTGCTGTACATCGATTATCTTTAGCTTCGGCTTTTACAATTTGAACTTCATGTATTTGATTTGCTTAAATGCAAGCTTTGGTGAGCTTGTGCCATTTATTTTTATCGTTCATCTACTACCATAACTCTTGTCTTATGTGATAAAACTGGGCAAACTGTAAATGCTGCAGCTTTATCAAAAAGCAGCTTGACACTGACATGGTATCTTGGCTTTAGCCAGCAGGTTTGTTACACGCTTTGGTGACTCTTGTGAGAGTGGGACTGTTACTGTAGTAAAACTTCATTTGCTGTAACGGGAAAGCACCTATAACTGCAATTTGATATATGTGATTAAAAAAAAAAAACAAGTCGTATAAAATTAGAGTAAATTAAGGTTGTGTTTTGTTGTTTCCCACTGGGAATCAAAGTTTGCATATTCCTTTTTAAATATGTTTTTTTTTCAACAGCTTTGGTGTAGGTACAAGAATATATTGAAAATGTAGTTTGTGTAAAATATCAAAAACTACATTTGAACATGAATGAGAACTACAAATAAAACAAGCTTTTAAACACGGATTGGGTAGTTCTAATTTAATACCTTTCAACCAACATAATTCAAAACTGCTGGCTTACAAAAGAGGAGGTTTTAAAGGTATTGCCATTGATTTTCCAGAGTTTATGCATTAGGGTAATACAGCCACATTTTCATGATCGTTTCTTCCAAATCTGCAAGAGAAGAAACATTTCCTTTGCTCATAATCTGTCATTTGTGATTTTATTACCCCAGAGATGTTAATGCACCCAACAAACAACCGTTTGCACCTAAAGGGTAAGTTCAAAACAAGTTGCCCCTCCCCCCATGACATAAATGGCAGCTTTGCGTGTATTTCTGTTAAATGGAACAGGTATATTTTGGAGCAAGAGCGTATTGTCGTCATGGCTCATTAAAACCTTTAAGATGCAGCTAATGTAAGTACAGCTCCGTCTCACATTATCGTCATTGATACAGCTCCGGGATAACTTTGATGATCGGATGAGTCATTAGAGCCCTGATTCTGTTGTTTCTGCTTCACATTTGCACATAAACTGTCAAACCACGCAGCAAAACAGAGTTAGGTGCCACTTTACAATGAGTAATGCCCTCCCTTTATCAGTCACTTTGAAAATCATGATTCTCAGGAGTGCACAACATTTTGTGATTCATGAGCAAAATGAATCAATAATGCACATTAATCCGCTCGGACCATCTGGAGGACAAGTCTCTTAAAACTGTGTGAACGTAGTTCGTTTTTCCAGAACCTCAAGGTAGTCTGGATCGATGTGGAGCTTTGCTTTCAGTTCCCAGTATTCGCTCCTGTTGGGCTCCACGTAAACAGAATTTGGCGCTGTACAATACAGTATTGTTTGCTGTATTCTTTCTGGGTGCATGTATTGATGCCTTGCATCAAAGTCTGAGGTATACTGCGTTGATGAATGGGCTCCGTGCCTGCAAGGTATTGTATTGCTGTAGCGTCTGTTCTTGTCAGGTTCAAGTACATTTCTGTAGTAGCGTGGATCTTCTTGGTAAGGGGTTGAGGGCTTGTTGAGCGGTTCGGAAGTTGTGGTGCTGTATTCTGAGCTGATCACGTTACTGGCTGCCTCCTCGTCTGAGTTGCCCAGAAAAGCGCCACTTAGTTCATCAAAGTCTCTAAAGCCATCAACTGATTTGTTGTCCATAGGGGTGTGTGCGGCAGTCCTGCATGTGGTCTCTGTGGGTGGTGGGATGTACTCATACACGTGTCCAGCAGATGTTCTGACTTTGGGAATGGATCCCTTTTTGTAAAGCCCATACTCCATGTTTAGTGAGCTGATGCAAGCGTTCATGGAGTTGTTCTGCTCGATTTGGCTCTTCTGACGTCTCTTTCTCATCGCCACAAACAATCCGGCAGCCACAAACGCAGACAAAATAAAGATGAGCAGCAGGGCCAGTATCATCACAGATAAAGGAATGGTGCTGTATTGCGTGTCAGAGTCCAAGGACATTTCTATGGTGATGGTGCTGCCCGGAAAAGATTCTTCCGAGGGTGGAATCATGGAAGCAAGCACTTCAGAGTTATTAGGGCAGAAATTAGTTGTCTTAATGTATCTCATATCTTCCCCAGCCAGTTTCTTGGGGGAGCCACATATGACATTGTTTACAACTGTGCCCATGCTAAGCTGCTCTAACCACATCTTTAAGTCTAGAATACTGCAAGAGCAATCCCAGGGATTCTCATACAAATCGACTTGTACGAGTGCTGTAAGTTGATCTAATACACCCCTGACTGGCAGATAGCGCAGGTGGTTGTTGCGAAGATTCAGTCTAGCTAATGTCAAGCCATTAAATGTACCCTCTGGCAAAGTTTTCAAGAGGTTATTGTTTAAAAACAGAAGCTGAAGTTTGGGTACATGCTGGAAAGTATCAGCAGTAACCTCTTTGATGACGTTGTACTCTAAGTATAAGAACTGTAGGCTCTCTAGTCCATAAAATATATCATCTGGAAGATGCTCTATCAAATTCCCATTAAGGTATAGTCTTCTAAGATTTGTTAAATCGCCAAACGCTCTATCATCTACATCAGTTATTCGATTGTTACCAAGATGAAGCAAATCTAACCCCGTTGCGTCGGTAAAATCTGATCGATGCACCACCGAGATGTAATTCCCTGTGAGATACATCTTTTTGGGATTGTATGGTATTGGATTTAAATCAGAGATTTGTTCAATCTTTCTCTCCTGGCAGTTCACATTCAAGCCAAGGTCTGAAATTTGCAGATTACAGGTGCAGGCAGTTGGGCAGTCTAAAGGCACAGGAGACTTTGTCTGAAATGAAACAATTTGACCATAATTCTGTGGCTTATTGGACGGGACACGGGCAGTTGGTCTCGATTTTAATTTGGCAGACTGCCGAGGCCCCTTAGTGGGTCTTGATGAGGATCTTGCAATTCCAGATGAGGTGAAGGAGGCTGCAACTAGAGCTGGCGTGGTCCTACGGTATGCATCAGTGCTCAAATGCGGCGGAGGCGGCATCTCGTATTCAGCGATGGCTCTCCTCGGGCACAACTCTTGTTTTGAAACTTCATCGAGGTCTCTCCCGTGAAGCCGGAAGGGGAACTCGCAAACAACATCTCCAACCAAGGCTGTGTATGAAATACTCTCAAGCCAGGTTTTGAGAGCAATTAGCTCACAGGAGCAGTTCCACGGGTTCTCCTCCAGCTGTAACTCCACTACGCTGTTCATGTGCTCCAGCAGACCAGTGTAGGGAAGCACTTTGAGCTGATTCCCCCTCAGGTCTAAATGAGTCAATGGAACATTCTGAAAGATGTTTACAGGCAGACTCGAGATTAAATTGTCATTTAGAATCAAGACCTCCAGATGTTGAAGTCTGCTGAAGGCATTCGGCTCCACATGACTGATGTAATTGTAATCAATTTGTAAATATTCCAAACTTTCGAGACCCAGGAAAAACTCTTCCTTTAGGGCATCAATTCTGTTATTGTTCAGATGCAATCGTTTTAATCCCTGTAGTCCATTAAAAGCTCCTGCTTGAACTTCAGATATTTCATTGTTCCCAAGATGTAAGATTGTCAGTCCTTTGTACTCAACAAAATCATTGACAGATAGCTTTTTCAACAGATTCCCACTGAGGAGCAGGTGATACTGGGATGAATGCACTGGGCTTATGCCTGACAGGGTTACAATTCTTCTGTTTTCGCAGCTCACTGTAAGTATCCCTTCTCGCTCCTCACAGGCGCACAGGTCTTGACACATTTCACCATAATTGCCAGCCATCTCAACAGTGCAGACTGATGTTGCACTTAGCAAAACATACGGAATCCAAAGCTGCATTTTCCCGCAAATGATGGCCAAGCTCCAAGTCCTGCTAAGGTATCCTCAACGTCATCTAAAATAAAAGACACACATCGTGATGTAAATCGGACAGGTTGCAGTGACAGCAACTTCAGCTCAAGAAGGTTGGGCTGCATTTGCTGCAACTCATAAGTAACTTCAGCCTGAGTGGCTGATGATCTCAAACAAAACAGGGTAGCAACAAAAAAAAGGTTAAATTGTACCATCTGGACCAGTAAGTGAGAAAACAGGGAACTTCTGCATGCAGTATAAAATACAAAAGGCACAATACTCTTAAAATCATTGCTTAAAACCCATTGTGATGGGGCGCCATATTGCATTTGCTTGCCGAGAATGTAATTAAACAGATTACAGAAGATTTGTTGCAATTTTGCATTAGTTTTACTCAAGCATCCTCAGGAATAAGACGGCCTACATGTAACTACACTCACTCTTGCCGGGTAATACATACCTCATGCTCAATGATGAAGCTGTTGGGTCTTCGAGTGCTCAGGCATCCTTTCTATGGTTAATCCTTTAAATCAGGACTCGGAAATATCCTTCAAAAAGCAGGATCTGTTCTAACGCCGTGCGTCGTCGCTGAGAGAGCATGAAAGAAACGCTGATCAACCATAACTGCCAAATGCTTCTCTTTCAACACGCCGCGCCGGAGGAGACACGGCTGCGCCTGCAAACAAAGTTGCTTATTCTGTCTCTCTCTGGCGCGCGCTTTTCCCTCTCTGTTCCTCTCTCACTCCCTCTTTGGACAATCGCGCACATGCACACACAGTGAGATGTGCATTCGGGCTCCGGTGGTCGCGAGGATGTCAAATCATTTCATGCACAAAGAATCAGCTCATTGGAGCATCATACTGACATACACTCCCCCCAACTCATTCCCTTAAAAAATAAAAACCTGGCCTATCTACTCAGGAAAAGAAAAAAAAAATGTTTTCCCACCAAAATATCAATGATTTACGCAGGCGAGACGTTCCAAACTGTTGTTATTCAGGCAGAAAACAGAAAGCCTCCTGATGCCAACTTACATCAGCTCCTCCTAATCTGACAGCGCTGTTATTGCAAGAGCCTGCTGGGGTGGAGGGGGACAAGGCAAGGGGGAGTTAGTGATACAGTCTGAAACACTCCAGGCACTGTCTTTCCTTCTGCTTTTCCCCCTGGCAGGAATTGATTGCACCTTTCTGCCATCACTGCTTTGCACCTTCTCTTTATTTACTCGTTCACAAAGTCACAATGTAGGAAGATGCCCTAAAAGTACATTAAAAAACATGTGCAAACATTGAAATGTATATGTCATGTACTCATTAACTATTTATGTTCTAAAAAAACCCACTTAAAATCAACAAAAATAAAATCTCCTACTCAGTTACAGCCTAAAATATACTGTATGTGTAATTAGCTGTAAAGGAATACGCTGTGGAAAGCTTACACACAAGTACCGGTAGTATCTTACCTGCTGTAGACAACTCTTTAAATGGAGGAATAAAATTTGATCCTGACCAGAATGACAAGGTAACACTAATCAAGCCAAGTCAAGATCAGGGTGGTTTGCTGCAATCTTCAAACAACTTGAGTTTAATGTTACAGAGATTTATTTACACAAGTTATCTTTTATCAACGTTTACACCACAGTCAGATTTACAATATAAAATGATTTACATAATTGCGTAATGTGGTTATTGGCAAGTGTGATATGCCAGTGTCCCCCGCTGCTGAAGGATTTGAATAGTAAATGTTTGTATTTCTCGAGACAAGTGTTTTTCTAGTCTGTAATTGAACAGAGAATAAAATTAAATCTTAATAATTTTTGTGAAAGACATTCAAGTGAATTGAAATTATGGTGTTTATAAAAGGAGAGGTAGATTTTATTTTATTTTTATTTTATTATTATTATTTTTTTTTAATGGTGGCACAGAGTGATGTATCCTGGAGAGTAAAGGAAGTCATTTTGTCCACCACTAGGTGCAATGGCAGAGCTAGAGGGTGGCCAGATTAATCCAGCCATCTCACCAGTCACTTCAATCATCTGAGGAAACTATAATTTTAAGAAATACAAGTGTATTTTAGCTTAATTATTATTATGTATTATAGTTTAATTATTTTAACATAAGTGTATTTTTTTGCTTAGTGTATTTTTAGTTGATGTTTTTCTTAGTTCACATCTTAGATCTTAGTAATGTTTTCTTCTGCATTTCATTGTTGGCTGTAACTGGGACCCTGTGTACATAAGTTCGTTTCATCACATGTACCACATGTGGTGCAAATGACAATAAAGACTCTCTGACTCTGACTCTGAAATATAAAAACTAGTGCCTATAGATGCAGGGCAGCATGGTGGCACAGTTGGTAGAACTGCCACCTCTCAGCGAGTAGGTTACCCCCAGTTCAAAGCCTTTCTGGGTGGAGTTTGCATGTTCTCTGTACATGCGTGGGTTTTCTCCGTTTTCCTCCCACAGACCAAAAACATGCATGTTAGACTGATTGGTAACTCTAACTGGTCTCTAGGTGTGAGTGATAGAGTGAATGTTTGTTTATCTCATTTGTCTTTATGTGTCCCTGTGATGGACTGGAGACCTGTCCAGGTGTCCCCCACCTCTCGCACAATAATGACAGAACATGGACACCAGTGACCCCCCATGACCTGAAATGGAAAAAGCAGGTAAAGATAATGAATGGATGGACCCATCTACAGAACTAAACTGAAGTCTTTACCTCACTTATTTTCAAGTTATCATGCTCACAACATGCACGGATTGATGATCTGACAAACGGAGAGTATGTCCAATTCCCGCATTTTGCTCCACGATGGGGGCCAAACGGGGGAACAGCATCTAGCTGTGGCATTATCAGTGCAACTTAGGACACAGGAGAAATAACTGCAATGCAAAACTGCCAATAAATAAATGAATAAATAAATAAATTAAATAAATAAATAAATAAATAAATAAATGGCATTAAAAGAGGTTTTAAAGATATTAGAAGTCCATTTTAAATGTAGTGGCCCTGCTTGTAGCTCATAGTAGAGTGCTAATGTTTTAAATTTACAACAGAAAAACTAAATAGTGACACTACATGCAAATGCTCTACTTTAGATCATGTTCTATTTGATTTTTATGATTATCTGTGCCAAAAAATATTATATTTCTGTGAAATGTGCCCCAGACTACACAAGAAGTGATACTGCTAGCTGCTGCCACCAATAATTGTGTGCATAATTACCATACACTTCTAAATAGCAATGCAATTCAAAACTGGCAATGACATAAAGTTTTATAAAATAGCAGTCACGGAAACTCTAAAAAAGTTTTGTAAATGGATTTGTTTTAATTGGACTTCAATCCACTTTAGCTTTGGTCCAATTTGGACTAGCTGCTAGCTCGTCAGTCTGTTCAGAATTCAACTCTGTTCCTCCAACCTGGCGTTGTTCAAATAGAGAACCTCACTTCAAACGATCTGGACTATCTCGTTAATGCATGACCAAGATTAGAATCTGTAAGACTGGGTGGGGACGTATGAATAAATCGATAAACCCCAAAGCGCCAACTGAGAGTCTAATTATTAAAAGCTGTGCTATTAAAAGGTGCAACGTTGGAGTGTTTGTTTATGCGGAACGGTAAACTGAGTCACAGAGTGTGACTCATTGTCCTCCCTGAGCGTATCAGCCTGGTCCTGATGAAAACCAGACAGTTACAGAATGAGCTTTCTCTATCTGAGCAAATTGTTCTGGCTTTTTTCCATTTAAATTTATCTGATGTTAACACCAGCACATGTTGAATGTTGTGTGAGTTTAGTAACACAGCAAAAAATAACGAAAAATAAAAGAGCCCTCATGCATTTTTCATCTGGACATGCTGGTCCTCGTGCAGAATATGGGAAGTATCACTGCATGGCACTGTGTTCTCATGTATCCATCATTCTCTCCACTTGGCTCTTGTTCATATGGGAGCAGAGCAGGCACATCAGGGACACTGCCTGTGGCTCATGTTAAGGAGTATGACCAAGGCATTCACTTCAGTCTGTTCCCTCTGCCCTCAGAGGGTTTGTCTTTTAGTTTGGCTCTAATATTACCTGCATTATTAGCTAAACCCTTTCATTATTCAACTACTTGTGTATAAATTAGCATTTTTGTTTGTCACAGTAAATTTCACAACTGGCTTTTCCATTATTGCACACACAAGTCTGTTTTTTTAATTACTAATTCTTTTTTTTTTTTTCCTAAGTTGGCAAGGATTTTTTTAATATTTGCATTTTGTTTATAATGTTGCCCACATTTGCATCTGCCAGTATGATAATTCATATTTTATCCATGGTCACAATGTGCAGAGGGAGCATGAGGCGCACAGGCGATGCATGATACGAGCCTCATTTAATATCTCTCCAAGTCTTCCATGACACTGAACATAGTCTTCACCAACTGGGAGCAGAAAGCAGTGCACACTCATACACACAGACAAAGAAAACCACACAGACGAAACGATGATGACTAACAATTATGCGTTCCAAGGTCAGAAATCTACAAATGGAGTTGGAGCCATGCCACCACAGAGGATGATGGGTAGCTCTTCTGATTTATGTTCCATATTGATGTCACTTTGTCATCCCAGTCCAGCTGGAGCATTAAAGAACATTTGGTTTCTCCGTAAACAGCTCTGCCAGTGTGTAGCAGGAGGGATCTCGCAGGCCTCTGCTGCGTCAAAAGTACAGAGACACAAACAACCGGACAACACAGAGCTTTTAAAAGACCGTCGTTTGTGATAAATGCTGAAGGATTTACTTTTTTCAGAGTGATATCACCTTTGCCCATGTCTCTGTGTATGTGTGAACTGTTAACTTCATATATTTTCAACACTATCAGAAAGTTGGATGTATGTCTACAACTCAAATGCAATCATATCAAACACACACACACAAAAAAAAATGCCTGTAACTTGGTAATTTTACCAAAAATGATGCTAACTATTGGTGTAGTAGCTGACAGTCATTCACAACACGTACTCTGAGCACAACACATTCTTGTTCACAACTTTGGTTTTATCTGTCGTGGTTAACTGTATAATATCGCTGGACAGATTTTAATGAAACTTTCAGAAATGTTTTATTTTCTGCACATCTAAAACTGATTTGATATTAGACTCAACCCAATCCAAGATGGCCACCACAGCTAACCAACCTTAGCCTGCACAAAAATGGCTACACTTCAGTGATTTTTTTTTCTTCAAATAAATTAGATAAAATTTGGTGTGATAGTAGCTTAAAGTCATTCACATCATACTGTGTATGCCAAGTGCTAACTGATCATGCAATATCACAGAATATATTATATATTGAGAGAGATTTATCTATAGTGGTGACAATCGCTGTGCAGTATTAACAGAGAAGCACCTCCTATTTCAAATCTATAATGTACAACATAAAACAAAACAAAACAAAACAAAAAAACATGAGGTAAGGTAACTAAAAGCTGTTTTCAGAATTCTCCAATATAAAATATATATATATTTCCACAGAAGTGATTTTGTAATAATGAGACACATGTCAGGACTCAGATTCAGGCACTTCAAGGAGTCTTGAAACATTAAACGCCAGCCTCCCTTGGAGGCAATTTAGTCAGCTAGAGTAGGGACAAATTAGCTGGTTGTTCAGCGTCCTATGAATGTTTTTTTTCTTCGTGAGCAGATTGTCAGATAAGACTTGAAAAGGCCACCTCTAAACAAGTGACAAGTAGCTGTTAGCTTCAAAGCAAGAGCGCTGCAGACGGCCTGACACACCGCATGATCATTAGATAATGAACCGAGCGTCCACTAAATGATGGGGGCATTAATGGACAGGGCATGAAAATCATCTGAGGATACAAGAACTCCTAGCAAGAAATGGTCTGAGCTCAGAGCGAGCACAACTCAAGGGGGAGGTGAAAGAGGGAAAATATGTCAGCTACACTGTCAGCCATCATGGATGACATCTCACACACTCCGAGTAGACTCTCTGTCAAATGCAGGTTGTTGAGTTAGCACTACTATTAAAATGCACACACACATCAGTTTTCACATCATTACAGTCGCAGTACTCACTCAAAACATATCCTGCTGTTTATTGATTCTTTTATCAACCCTTTCAGTCCTGGTTCACAATATAAAACACACATTTTCTTTAAGTACATCATATTAGCGGGTATATCTTTATGTTACGTTTAATTAACTATAAATGCATTAAGATTAAGACATAAAATAGCTTTTCATGTTTATTTTTATTCCTCAGTTTTAATGGTCAGGAACTTTATCATGGTTCAGGCCAATCTGTCCACTCTCATGCGCTCTTTATGCATTTGCATATTGCTTGCCCTGACCTCTGGCATGCCATCTCAGCCACTCCAGGACCCTGGACTTAACCTGACATTAGACCAGCTACACAGGTCTACACCTTTGTGACTTAACACAACCAGCTTTAAACTCACAGTTTGTGTTGTCACATGTTTGAACCACTTTGATGCGTCTATGTGTGTGGTGGGCTTTGAGCATTCCCAAAATGAATTATGCTCTCACTACAACAGCTCTCAAACAAAGTTAATAATTCAAATAAAACAATAGCATTTCATTTTGTAAGTACTGTACATCAAACTCCAACTACACAACCGAATTTTTTAAACTACCGTACTGTATAACATGCTGTATGTGATTCTACTTCATTTTCTTACCTGATGAGACATAAATATTTCTTTCAATGAGATTTTCTAAAACTATGTTTACTGTATATACAGGCAGCACGGTGGTGAAGTTGGTAGGACTGCTGCCTCTCAGCGAGTAGGTTGCCTGGTTCAAATCCCAGCTGGGGACCTTTCTGGGTGGAGTTTGCATGTTCTCTCCGTGTGCGTGGGTTTTCTCCACGTACTCTGGATTCCTCCCACAGACCAAAAACATGCATATCCGGCTGATTGGAAACTCTAAATTGTCTCTAGGTGTGAGTGAGAGAGTGAATGTTTGTTTGTCTTGTCTCCATGTGTCCCTGTGATGGACTGGAGACCTGTCCAGGATGTCCCCGCCTCTCGCACAGTGATGGCTGTAGGCACCAGTGACCCCCACAACCCAAAAAGGAAGAAGCGCGTCTTGTAAATGAGTCCTCGAGGCTCAGTGGGATTAACCTGCCTATATTCTTTGTAAATGTTGAATGAAAAATGATAATAGAAGGATGGATGGATGTTTATTTACACATGCAAACATTTATATGCAAACTTATACAAATATACCTATATCCATGTAAATGTATGCATACAAATGACCATCTACATACATTTTTTCAAGGGTCAAGGTGCCTTTGTTGTCATTCACATCACATGTTGTGCATGTGGTGGAACAAAACTAAGTAAACAGGATCCCAGTTACAGCCAACAAAAATACAAATTGTAAAGATATGAACTAAGAAATACAGTACACTAAACTAAGAACACACTAAGCACTAATAGTACAAAACAATGTGCCAAACAACAGAAGCACAAATTTACAATATTTACAATTTTTACTGACAACTGTCTATAATGCATGACTCATACATCCTCACATATATCTGTGACTTCTAATAATTATATAGATTATAGCTTGTGTATGTGTTTATGTGTGTGTGTGTGTGTACACACTTACTCACACACCTATAATTACATAGACCTCATTAACACATCTCTTATCGCAATTTATTAAGTTT
>JARVGQ010000309.1:21709215-21719662 GCA_031762355.1 Hypsolebias martinsi | reverse complement strand
TGGTGAAGGCTGCACAGAAGATGTTGGAGTCAGTCTCCCCACCATCACAGACATCTACACCTCCAGATGCAGGAAGAAGGCCACCTGCATCATGAAGGACCCCACTCATCCAGCACACACACTTTTTGCCCCACTCCCCTCAGACAGATGTTTGAGGTAAGTGCAGAACCACTATGGTGAAGAACAGCTTCTACCCTGAGGCTGTTAAACTCATAAATCCCTGGTCAAGATTATCACTGTGAAAATTACTGAAAAAAAAAAACATTGTGAAAAAAAAATCACTGTAATGCCACTTGATTGTTGATATGTGCTGCTGACTATCCATGATGCTGCTCTCATGCTGCTGATTTATTTCATGTTGCTGTGTTCGTTTGTCCTCATCTGCTCACACAGACTCATGCTCGTGCTGCTGTTGTTTGGAATATTGTTTTGTACTAGTAGTGCTTGGTGTATTCTTAGTTTAGTGTATTTTTAGTTCATGTCTTGATCTTACAACTGTTTTTCTTTACAATTGTATTTTTGTTGGATGTAACTGGGACCCTGTGTACATAGTTTCATTCCACCTCATGTACCACATGTGGTGTGAATGACAATAAAGAACCTTGAATCCTTGAATTCTTGCAACTCCTCTGTAAAAGTAAAATTCAATATGACAAAAAACTCACTTTCTGAGCAGAAGTAAATTTGACTTCATTGTTTGCAACAGTTGTATTGTCCTTTAACTTTATGACCATTCATGTTCCTCGGAGGACAAATCAGCCACCTTATTTACTCTAACTGCTAAAATACTATTTTTAAATATTTATTTCCACAAAAAAAAAACGACAATCTTTTAGAGCTGTCTCAGCCTGAAAGAAAAATATCACATTTATATGAAGGCTAGCCGAAAATTCAACATGGCAGACTCACCTAGCTGCAGCGCATCATTCATCAGCCAGCCGATCCAGATATAGGGCCCTTAGTCCCGGGCTCTTCCTGTTTGCCAGTCACGCCGCATCCCACCGCCTCCCCATCTCCACCCGGCGTCTCGGGGTCTTCGGGTTCCCTCTCCTTCGCCTTGGCTCCACCACCAGGTTTGGGTCCCGGGGAGGATTTCAAATCCATCTCCCTATGCCTGACATGCATGCTCGCAGCAGTTCGGCACGCATGTCCCAGCCGGGGCCCGAGCACCAAAGATCTCTCATCAATAAAACACTCTAATTGTCTTGCTGTCTCTTTGTGTGAGTCTCTCCAGGTTGAAATACACATATTACACACATATACACTACATATTCAACTTAATGTTAGTTATTTTGCAATTTATCCTAACAGTTTCTCTTGTATTTTTGGTTTAGTAGAAAATGTTTGGATATTCTTGCAACTAAATCATATCATTATTTTCCAAAATGCTATTTGTTCTTTAAATATTTAAAGTAGAATTTCCCTCTGAAAATACTAACTTCTAAATATGGTATAATTCTAACTGCATCAGAACATCTAGTTTATATATCTATATATATAGTTTATGTCCTGGCTGCAGGTTAAAAAAATCCATAAACATTGTTTGTACTGTTTCATATTTGATCAACTCAAAACAATAAAACATGTGTTCCAGAAACTCAACCTGATTTGTGTTTTTATTAGTTTTACTTCATGGCTGTTTCCTCACATGTGAGAATGAGTGAACATACACTTTAAACACAATAATTGTTTTTGTAGGGGAGGGAAAAAACTCCAAATAAACAACTTCAAATGCTAAAAACAACTATATTCAAGCCAACAGCATTGTGAAGCATAGAATATAAATAAGTAAAATATGATAGATGTTTTGTTTATGCATTGATTTATCCATTTATTACCAATAAAAACTTGGCAGAGGAAGTGGCTGATTTATGTAAATGAGTAGTGGGGTTCGGCTCTGCTGCCTGGGATCCGCCCTTCATTCACCACTCTACTCGCGCCACTTTCGCAATCTTACTACGCTGCCCAAACTCCCAGCAAATCAAAATAGGAGCACATGGTCGTGCACTTTTGCTCTTGTTTTATCGCCAAGTCGTAGTTGAGCTCCTGTTTTCCTCTCGGTTTGTTTCGCAGGTCTCCAAAAGAGCCGGTGCGAGTCCTCGGTAAGTGTTGACTAAAGTGAGTGAAGATGGTGGCTTTTTTAGGAGCTCGTGCCTTGAACGCCGCGCGTGCTGTTTCCAAGAAACCTGTTAGCGCTTTTTTTTTTTCTTTCTTGTGCGGCAGGAAAGTGGAAGAACTGTTTAGCTTTCGCGTGAATTAAACGTTTTAATCGCGCTTTTGGGAGCTGCGTTGTAAAGGCGCATGGCAGCCCTCTCCTCCATGATCGTAGAATGAGGGAGATTTGAAAACGGGGCATGTGTTGCTGTTGCGCCTCAACTCGGAGGCGGTTGTGGCTCGTGAAAAACTGCGCGTGGCGCCTCTTTAGCTGCAGCAGCAGCCTGTAAATAAGCCGCACTCCGTCCCGTCGAGCACACGCCGCTGAAAGCGTCCTGTTTTCGGGCAGTTTGTGGACATTTAAAAGTGCCTCCAGAACAAAGCGGCAGCACATGGGACGGCAGCAGGCCGCGCGCAGCTGCTAGCCTGCTAGCGGCTAACACTGACTTCACAGTTTTACGTTGTTGACATGGGGCGTTCGCGTGCCGCAGTGGAAGCCTCGCTTGTTGAGGGCGCGCGTGCAGCAGCGCGTGATAGCCCGTGAATGTGTAAACGGTCGTCTGTGACTGAGCGAGCAGCTAACATGGCTAAAAATGAGAAAATAGAAACGTATAGGCGAAGTGTGGAAGCCTTCAAAACAGTGTCAAAAACAGCTCGCTCGCTTGAAATTATTGAAGCTCAAGCGATACGTGGTGTGAAACCTATTTTTCAAAAAATAAAAAGTGTGTCGCAGCGTGTGTTTTTTTTTTTTTTTTTTTTTGCCCAGCGCACACGCATGTTGTTTTAATGTAGCCGTCGGGGACTACAACTAGCTTGTTGTGTTTGGGGTTGTTTTAAGTTTGTCGGCTCGCACGCGCCGTACGTCAAATCGTTACGTGTTTACACATCGTCTTTTATTTTCTGCGATTAGTCACATGGGGGGGTCGCGGCTCTACTTTGAATGGTCTTATCCTCCTAAGCAGGAGGTAGATTTATTATTAAACGCTAACACTCATGACTCGTGGGCGCCATGTTAGCGCGTGGGGGAGGGGTACAAAAATGTGGCTCGAGCGCTGTCCTCGAGCAGTCCGGGTTCAAATTGTACGGCAGGTCGTTGTAACATATATTTAGGCCACACAGTACGTTAATGCAATGCAGTTTGTTAATAGAGCACCAAATCGTGTCACTAATAATGTTACTCTCATTCACAATAACACTGTTTTTGGTCTGAATTTAAGTTAATGTATGCTCAGTAATCCAGGTAGATAAATCATACTCTGGACAGATTCAGAAATGAAAAATATAACTTTTTTTTGTTTCAACTATGTTGAAACGTTTTCTTTTTTTTTTTTTCCCAAAAGACCAAAGATGTGCATGTTATCACAGATGCAACTCATCTGTGTTTGTCATCTTGAGTCATCTTGACTCAATGAAACTAACCTGTATAAATAAGGGTTGAATAACTTTGGTAAATTAATTTTAAAAGAATTGAAGTTACATTTGTAAAAATAAGTCTTATCAAGAGCTGTGGTTTTACTGTAATTATGTACCATGGTGCTCATTCTATGTAGGAAGGGTGAAACATCTGATGCTGAAGGTTCAACACAACTGAGGAAAATATTTATATCCTCTTTGAAGATCCTATGTTAATTAAGTAATAAATCGGCTTGCCCTAAAATCAGTTTTCGGGTCATCTCTAATAAACAATTCAGAACCTAGTCAATCCGGTTTTCTACTCCCTTCCCCCCAAAAATATATATAAATGTAAAATATATAAATATAAATGTTAAAGTTGTCTGTTTATTTTTCCTGCACTTTATTTTCTTTCCTTTCCCCACATTTGTAGTCTTCCTCGTACAATCACCACCAAGTGGAAAACAACCAAATCCAGCAGAAGCTCTGGTCATTCTCTGTCAGCAGATAATCTAGATTTAGTTTTAGCATAGGGTGAAGGTTAATTTGAGAAATGTTATCGATGTAAAATATTTACAAACACGTTTATTAGATACAGTACTCTGAAAATGTTCTTTAATTATCTTTGGGGTGGTCCAGCAACTTTGCATCTGACGTGTATCGATGTGGGCAACCTCCCAAAATCATAGTCATGTATTGAACTGTCAAGTTTGAGTTATCTCTGTAACTTTGGCAATTGTCCTTTTTTATTTTATTATTTTACAATTTGTATTCATATTCAGTGGGGTAAGTAGTTTACATTATGATATCTGCCTAAACTGTAGCTCAAATACCTTACCACCACACTACAGTCTGATCAGTATACATTTTCTATAAATTCAACACTTGTTCATATTATTTGGAACATTTTTTTTTTCTTTTAAATGTATAGTAGTGCTTGTCTTTCTACCAGAATCCATAAATGTCTTAATATTCTCTGATTATAGTCTGGATATGTTGCTCATTGCTTTTGCTAGCTATGCAAATTAAATTGAATGTCCTTTGAACTGTTGTTTAAAGAAAATAAGCACATTTTATGGCCTGACCAAAAAAACCCAAAAACAACAACGATATAATCTAATAATTCTGCATGGTTTTACATTTTTATTAGGCTTGCATTTTTACATTAGTCATAATCATGGTTGGGACAATGCTTTCACTTCTTGAACTGAAGTTGCTGACCCGCTCCTAACTCTGTAATGTGCTTCTTGCAGAGTTCTCCTGAATGGCTGGCGCACGTTGGACTTAAAGGACTCGTCGTTCGGGCTCAAAGAAAACGCCACACGAACAGTTTCGAGTCACTGTAGTGTCAAAGTGCTTACAGTGCAGGTAGTTTTTCTCAAATCTACTGCAGTGGAGGCACTTTCAGCACTGTTCTGATAATGTGAACTTAAAAAAAGAAGCTGACTTACTCACCCATGGAGCTGGAAGTCTTGAATATACTGAATGAAAGTATGCTTGTTACTGCACATGTGGCAGGACCTCGACATCTTGCTGAGAGGCTAAACCTCTCCTGCTGCTCCGGACTGAAGAATCAATTTATGAGGTGCATTATTTAAAAGTTATTCTATCATTTGCACTTAGGTGGTGGTAACGGTGCTGGCAATCACTTTCTGAGAGTTGTCCGGTGCTTTTGACACCATTGAGCCGGGGGAGAATTTACAGGCATGGGCATTTAAGACCGCAGTTTCCTAGATTGACGACCTGATGGGTAGGCCACAGTTTGTCTGTTTGATGTGGTGGGTAGTAGCCCTGTTGCAATAAACAGTAAATCAATTATCGCATGATAAATGAAAATGATCAACCTCGTTTTCATTTATCGGCTTTATCGCTTCATTGTGTCTCTCTACTGAAGACACTGGTTGACAAAAAACCTCAACTCTGTTGTTCTTCACCGACCCATCCCTTTCTCTTTTCTTTAAAATCTGTTTTAACTGTCTAAAATCACGTTTTTGGATCCTTAAAAGCAGCTAAGCTGAGAAGCTAAGCTACGAGCTAAGCTAACAGGCCAACCTCTGGGATAAAACCTCCGTCTTGTCGAAGCTCCAAAATTCACGGTTGAAACTCGTGCCTTTGTCTAAAAAGTTGTTTTTCTCTGCAAAAAGATGCTGAGAACTTGTTTACTGATTTTTTTTTTTAATTATTATTAAAAGCTTTGTGTGACAAATGCTATGCTAAAAAGCTCAAACCACACACAGCGTCCGCCGTTTTGAGAACAGAAAAACAGGAAAGAGAGACAGCCCGTGTCACGTCAAGGGGCCGCCCTCCCATTTTTCATAGAGACACGCTGCTCGCTCCCTCACTATCCATCCTTCAGTTCAAACAGTCTTATACTACCATCCAGTGGTTAAAAAAAAGGTACTACACACAAAAATTACCCAAAATTTCTTCTTAAATTTGACAATAAATACCAATTATTGTCAAATTTCAAAGAATATTATCGTTTATTGCAATAATTTCTGACACAATCACCCAGCAAAATCTGTTATCGTGTCCGGCCTAGTGGGTAGTGACTGTCCAGTGTTATTTTCTGTTGGCCAATATACACCCCTGAGTACCGATAGAAATCCAGGTCTTGCCACCTTTAGAAGTTCTGTGATGACTCAGCAGTTGTTGGTTGTGTTGAACATGGAGGGGATAGCGGGGTGAAATTAGCTGCTGCTGATTGTGGTCAAGACCAAAGAGATGGTGAGCGGCAGCAGACTGGACTGGGAGCTGTGGGCAAGAAGGGGATGATCCTGCAGCCAGGTGCTGGAGATCTTGGTCCAATCTGTTGACCTGTGCACTTTGTTGATTTTATTTATTACAGTGGGTTGTTGGGGTAACGTCATTGATTGGCTACAAACGAGACACTTCTGAGGCTGTGGTTGGGAGGACAACACTGGACAAACGTTCTTCCATCATGGACCACCTGCTCTCACACACACGCTGACAAAAAGAGCGTAGCAGCGTTTCAGTCCGGCTGACGCAGCTCCACTGTCGCGCTGACCGATCTAGAAAATCATTCCCGCCTCGAGCCATCACACTTTAATCCCCCCCCTTATTTAAAAAGCTATTATTTTAGTTTTAATTTTCTGTTCTTTTCATCATTTATTCATAATGTACTTACTTTCCTGTGTGCTCATTTATATTTCAGTCAATTAGTATTTTTTATACGTTAATATTAATCTGTTTAGGTCCATTTAGGTGTTTTTTTGTGTTAACGAGCTGTTGTAACACCACAAGGTCTCAACCTTTGGGATCAATAATGTTGATCTAAAGTAACATTTTAGCGATGTGTTGACTTCTTGGTGTGGCTCTATTTTATTTACTTTCTGCCATGATTAAAAAAATAATTATAATTGAGGGTGACATTTGTGCTTTCTTGTTTTCCTCTAGTTCTTGTGCTAAGGTGCATCTAGTGCAGATAGTGAAATGGACAAGCACCTACTGCCCTAAGTGCTCCTTCTGGCGTAAGGACTGGGAATCGCCCGTCGTGCATCTTTATTTCTACACTTCTGTCAGTTCTCTGTTAGTTTTGCATAGTTGCGCTGCAAGAAAAAAATAAGTTGTGCAAATCTATGCAAAGCTGACGGCGGTCTGTGTTTTCATCTGGGACGTTTCTTCTGCAGGCCCGTGGATGAAGTAAACAGGTTTCAGTAGTATTAAAGTGCTTATAGTGCAGGTAGTTGTATGGAATTCTACTGCAGTGTGAGCACTTGAAGTACTTCTAGCCTCCGTCTTCGTGGAAAACCCGCAGAGATTTTTATTTTATTTTTTTAATCAAGTGGGCCTCTGGTTAGTTTTGCTGGTTTGCTTTCAGCTTGACGATGCACCGCTGTGCAAATCCATGCAAAACTGATCATAGAGCTGAAATGAATCAATCCAAAAGGATCCCTTTCTGTGCAGGTTGGGAGAAGTGGCAATGCTCTGTGCTCGAGAGGTATTGCACTTGTCCCGGCCTGTTGAGGACATGGGGCTAAGTCTGCATGATCCATCCGTTAACTCTCTTTGTCCTGATGGTGCTGCTTTGATTGTGCTGTGTTTAATTTTACTGTTTCACTTTAATATCTCCCAGAAGCATTGTGCTGTTACGTCCCTGAAGAGTTGTTGCCAGTATGTATGAGGTTTGATAAAATTGCTTTTTGAAAAATAAAATATTTGACAAATCACTGGAGAGTGCATTTAATTGTAAAACATTTTGCTTTTTTTTTTTGTGTGTGTTAATACAAACTTATTTCAAGCTTTGAATCGAGTCAACCTAAGTAACTGGTATATATTTGAGGGGAAAATGTGACATATTAATAAAGTAATATCTAAATTTGTATGTTGAAGGATGTCAAAAACAGCCTAAATAAGGAAGAAAAAGCATATGTACACAAGTTTTACAAGGTGAAGTGTTACCCAGATGTTAGAGCTTAAAATGTGATGCAGCTGAGCATCTTTGGCTCGATACCACTTTTCTGGACGGTCCAGGTTCATAAAAACTTGGATTTAGAAAAACTAATGTTGCAGCTTGTAATAAAGGGGAACTTCAAAAGTTAACCTAGATTCTACAGAAAAGCAATACAAAATAATTGACAACTAAAATTGGAAACAAATTTTAAGTTTTTACAGTAGCTTTTGTTGAAAGGATTTCTAAAGTACATTTTACGTAAAAGAAAAAAAAAATTTACACTATGTAATTTAAAAATCGTGATTTTAAATTTGCTAATTTTTTACACTATGTAATTTAAAAATCGTGATTTTAAATTTGCTAATTTTTTATTTAGTCCCCACACTTCGGAATGTTATGGAATTTGTGCAATCACGTGTTTGTCCAGCAGAGGGCAATAGATACCAACTAAAGATAATTTGATGCCTTCAGATCTTACTATTCATTCAACCTTTATACAGGCTAGATGACTCATTTACAAGAGACCTGTTCCAGACAGAACATATAAAGTACAGTTAAAACAACAGTAGTATGTATATATGTAAGGCCTATATATGTGCAGAGATGCAGTGCCTAAGTAACAATGTCATTTCTTTTATTACTAAAGGGGAAAGCAGGTCCATGTCATATAGTTTTAGTAAAAATGATCTCAGTTTAATTTGGTTTAGTAAATTATCAGAATGAGTTTTTTTTTTTTCTTTTATGTCAAAATCCGAAACAGATCACAGATGTCAAGTCAAATGCTCCGTCTATCCCTCACACAAACACTCACACACATCCAATATCCAGCAAGCATTTGGTCAATAAGCAGACTTTATTATTTGGCGCTGTGTGTGGAAGGCTGGCCGAGGGAGCTATTCACTGAAGTGTTCACCTTTCATTACACGTCCTCTTTACTTGACAGACGATAAATGGGAAACATCCAAAGAGGACCTGAACTCAGAAATGCATTTCTGCTTTGCAGTCCATGCCTTATTGCTCTAACAACCTCTATTTACGCTGATGTCTTGGATCCCTCATGGCTTTATGAGACATAGATTGCTGCATGATTGTGGGTTGTAGGTGCATGCCCACCTGCTGACTTTAAGTTGTTGCATTAATATGACCTGACTTTAACAGAGATCGGGGTGGACTGCATTCTTCCTTCTTTCTAATGCAGAATATTGGAATAAAACACTTAAGGGGATAGTTCAAATCTTTCAAGTTCTGTAAAAAGAGTTACGAACAGTTAATATCTTACCTGTTGAAGATAGCTATTTGAAAAACAGTTTTTGGCAAAATGGTTTATTTCTGCCAAGCTGTTGGCATATGTCGAAATTAAGCTATTTGTATTTATGTGTTTACTTAAAATTTACGCCAATTTCAATATGTTGTTAATGTGGACATCACGGGTGGCACAGTTGACACAGCTGCCGCCTCTCAGCAAGAAGGTTGTCGGATCGAATCCCGGCCTTCTGGGTGGAGTTTGCATGTTCTCTCTGTGCATGCGTGGATTTTCTCCAGGCGCTCTGGTTTCCTCAGACCAAGAACTCTGAAATGTCCCTAGGTTTGTGAGAGAGAGAGTGAATGATTGTTAGTCTACGTGTCACTGTGGTGGACTGGAGACCTGTCCAGAGTGTCCCCCGCCTCTCGCACAGTGACTGTTGGATATGGGCACCAGTGACCCGAAAAGGAAGAATCAGGTAAAGATGATGGATGGATGTAATCACCACCTGGTGGCAGAATATCTGCATTTCCTTTTTGTTAGAATGAGTGAATGGTAAAAGATAATATCAGTTTATAAATCCAAAAACAGTCAAAATGAGCTCTAAAGCCTATTTCTTCTATCTGAGGTTCTTCAAATATCTACAACAGGTAAGACACTGTTTACTATCACGCCACAAAGCCCTTTGTCAAAAGGATATGTATAATAGAAACATCTTAATATATATATTTATAAACAGAGCTTTGCCTTTCAGCCACAGATGTCCATCTGACTGAAATATTTGCCCGACTTACCTCAGAAACTGCTTGATGGATTGCCGCAGAGTTTCAGACATTACCAGCTCCCAGTGGAGGAATCCTAATGACTGGTGATCTACTGACTTTTTCCTCTGGTTCTGTCATGAAGTTAATATTTATGAGATTGAGTGGAAGTCAAAAATGGAATTCAACATACATTTTATCACTTTGGTGACCCTGACCTTGGTGACATCAATCACCAACCAGTCACCTGTAAATGACATTGTCTTCACCCATTTCTTTATAACCTAACAGGCGAACCAGCAAACGGAGCCATGATGGTGAACACAGTATTTTATGTGACCATGTGAGACTTTTAACCCCAATTATGTGGATTTCTTTTTTGAGATGCTTCACAACCTGTTCACACTTAATTCTTCTTCTTTCGGCTTCTCCCTGCGTTAGGGGTCACCACAGCGAACTAGTCGCACGAAGACTTGGCAATTG
>JARVGQ010000309.1:21668402-21684802 GCA_031762355.1 Hypsolebias martinsi | reverse complement strand
ATTTATTTCTCCACCTCATAGGGGTCAACTCTGACCGCATCTATTTTATGCCTATATCTTGCTCTTGGTCAAGAGCATCAATATATTGAGCTCTAGTCTGTCTGTTCGCCATCTTCCTCGCATGCACCTCCACAAATGGCAGAAAACCCAGTATTGCACAATACCGGTCACGTGTGGGAACTATGTATAGACTTGCTATTTTGGTTATGACGGTTGTTCGATAATTTCCCTCAAAATACGTTAATTTTATGTTTCTAGTACGATGATTCTACATTTCTCACCTGGCAACACTGGATATGAATATTTGGCTATTGCTGATACCAATATTGGGGGTGCCAATAGTCAATATAATGGCTGACTTTTTTTTTTTTTTTTGCTTTGTCCACCCCCAAGAATCTCAGTAAACAGCAGTAGAGCGAGGCTTGTTTATTTAGCACAGCTGTTAGCAACCATGACGCTAAGCAAATCAGATCTACGCTATATCTAGTCCCACACTAGGTTTGCAAGTGGTGTACTGGTCATAAAAAGTCTTCCTAACATGAGTTCACATTTTCAATCCTCCACTAGTCACAATAAAATTATCAAGTGTGTTACAAAAGTAAAAATTAAACAAAGAAACACTCTTCCCTGTTTATTGTTTAAACAGTTAGTCACGTTTGGTCAAGGCCTAGTTAGTATTGACCACAGCAGCATTTTGTTTTTTTGCAGAGAGGATTTCAGACTAACAGTGTATTTCATTGAGGATGACAAAGACAATGTTGCTAACACGGATATATCTAACCTCTACAATAGATTTATTGTTCTGGATAATAAATATCCTGATGCATGCTCAATAATCCAGGTAGATAAATAAGTCAGGTCCTCTGGATGTATTTATTTATTTACTTATTTTCTTTAAAAAAAAATCCATCCAGAGGACCTGACTTAACCTTGTTAAATGTTCTGGATAAAGTTTTACAAGCAAATAGCCTATGCTAGGTTATCTAAGCATTAGTTTGCTAACTTTAGAGGCACATGGCTAATAACAAGGGGGTTGGAGGAATGAAAATAATTTGTTGTTGATATTTTTATTTTCCAGATCAGTTAAAATAAACTTACCATGCTCTGTTCAGCAAAATATGCTACACAGTATTGCTCCCTGCTTCGTCTATGCTGAAATTGTCAAAAATAATAGCTTCATCCAAACCATCCACATTTCTGCTAGATTCCATCCCAACCAGACTACTTAAAAATGTATTTCCCTTAATTAATAAGCACATCTTGGATGTGCTTAATTTGTCTATAATAAATGGTTACATACCACAGAGCTTTAAGATTGCTGTTGTTACAACGGGAGCTGGATTCGGGACACGGGTCACTGCAGCCAGCTATTGCTAGCCGTGGACCTCAAGCCTCCTCTCGGACCCCAGGTCCGCCCCCAGCCCACGCTGTCCCCCAGCTCGGACCTCCCTCAGAAGCGACAACTCACACTATCAATAAATTAAGGAAACGTGAATCAAGTTTTACCAATTGTATTAAGTAAAGGCAGGAAAAATTACAGTAACAGCGCTGGCCACTCTGGTACAATTCGACGCAAGATCAGGAACCGGAATGAGCGGATCACCCATTACATATTTATAGGCCTTAGACTCCTCTTTCGCAGAAGGAGAGCACAACCTATCACATGTATGAGGGGAGGGACTAAGTGTGGTCTCTTTTGGATCTTATGTGAGTTAACATGAAAGGAAAAACAATGAGACGGTGCTTAAAAAGCCTTTCTGTGTGATGTAGCAAGTAAAATAAATTATATTCCTTGACAGATATGGAATCCCAGGGAAACTCTAATTTTTAGAGTTGCTGGCCCCATTTAAACCCATCAGAACCAGGTCATAATTTCATTATAATCCTATCTCTGAGCAGATAATTAAAAAAAAAAAAAAAACAGGATCACTCTTCATAAAATACTAACACTGTAATTAAACCTTTACTTAAAAAACATAACCTTGACTCAGGAATCCTAGCCAATTATAGACCTATATCTAACCTAACTTTCATCTCAAAAAAATTCTAAAGAAAATAGTTGCTGGGTAGTTACGTGATCATCTGCAAAGAAATAATCTGTTTGAAGAGTTTCAGTCAGGGTTTAGAGCTCACCACAGCACTGAATCTGCACTGATTAAAGTCATTAATGATATGCTCATGGCCTCTAACAATGGACAGGTGTCTACACTGCTCCTGTTAGACCTCAGTGCTGCATTTGATACGGTTGATCATAATATTCTATTACAGAGACTTGAATATGATATTGGAATTACAGGAACGGCTCTAAATAGTTTTAAATCATATTTGTCTGATAGATTTCAATTTGTAAATGTAAATAATGAATCTTCATCATACACCAAAGTTAGTCATGGAATTCCTCAGGGTTCAGTGCTTGGACTAATACTCTACAAATTCAAAAAGTCAAGGTCAAAAGTCAAAGTCAAAATTTATTTGTCATATGCACCATATGTGGTACATGTGGTAGCACGAAATTGTGTACACAGGATCCCAGTTGCAGCCAACAAGTATAAAATATAAAAGAAAAACCACAATAAGATCTAAGATAAGAACTAGAAAAACGTTACACTAAAATCGCACTAAACACTAATAGTACAAAAACAATACGCTGAACAGCAGCACATACATGTCTGTGTGACCTGATGAGTACGAGTGAACACAGCTACATGAAATAATTAAGCAACATGTGATTTTTTTTTCATAGTGATTATCCTGGTAGGGGTTCATGAGTCCAACAGTGTCAGGGTAGAAGCTGTTCCTCAGTCTAGTGGTTCTACATGCTCCTCAACCTCCTTCCTGAGGGGAGTGGGGCAAAAGTGTGTGTGCTGGGTGAGTGGGGTCCTTCTTGATGCAGGTGGCTCTCTTCCTGCATCTGGAGGTGTAGATGTCTGTGATGGTGATGAAGCTGACTCCAACAGACTTCTGTGCAGCCTTCACCACTTTCTGTAGAGCTTTTCTTTCTGCATCTGTGCAGCCTTCATGCCACATGTTGATGCTGAAGCACAGGATGCTCTCGGGTAGGTGTGTTTGTTCCATCTGAAGTCCACGGCCATCTCCCTCATCTTCACGTTGATGTGAAGGTTATTTTCTTTGCACCAGCTTTCCAGGTGTACCACCTCCTTCCTGTAGCTGGATACATCATTGTTTGTGATACATCCCACCACCACTGTATTATCTGCAAACTTTACAATATGACAGCCTGGATAGGTAGGTGCACAATCATATGTGAGCAGAGTGAACAGGAGGGGGCTCAACACACAGCCCTGTTGGAAGCCAGTGCTGAGGGTTATGGTGGAGAAGGAGAAATTGTGGATCCTCACAGACTGTGATCTGTTTGTTAAGAAGTCCAGGACCCAGTTGCATAGGGAGGGGCTTAGTCCTAGTGTGAGTAATTTGGCAATAAGGGTTTGGAGAAACATGGTGTTGAAGGCAGACATGAAGTCCACAAAGAGCATTTGAACATAGGTGGGTGAGAGCAGTGTGGACCACAGAGGAGGTGGTGTCCTCTGTTTATTTTTGTGGTATGCATACTGGTATGGGTCCTTGCTAATGAGGATGATAGCTTTGATGTGGGTCATGACCAGTGTTTCAAAGCATTTAGCGGCTATCAGGGTGAGGAGTCATTCAGTCATTCAGTCCAAATACTGCAGAGCTTTTAGGAACTGGGATGATGGTGGCGGTCTTCAGTCAGGTGGGAACAGTTGCCAGGGGGAGTGACGAGTTATAGATATCATCCAGAACTGTGCAGAGCTGATCGGCACAGTCTCTCAGCACCCTCCCCGGGATGTTGTCTGGACCAGTGGCTTTGTGAAGATTAATCCTCCTGAAGGTCCTCCTTACTGCTGCTGAGGTCATGCTGAGGAACTCCTCTTCCAGTGGTGAGGCGAGTCTCGTGCTGAGTGGTCTATTTGGATCTGCAAAGCATAAAACTAAGAGCATCAGTCAGTGATGTGTCACTAGGGCATTGTGTACTTCTACTTGTATAGTCCGTGACTTAATGCCCTTCCACATACTCCGTGGGTCCTGAGAGGCGAAATGTCTCTGGATCTTCTGTGCATATGTTGCTTTGGCCCTCTTAATACCAGCAGCCAGCTCTTTCCTTGTCCTCCCCAGTTCCTACGAGTCGCCAGACCTGAAGGCAGTACTGCATACTTAACTAAACCCTCACCAACTTACTGAACTAAATTTATACTTTTAAAACCTAAATTTTCTTTAGCTGAGTTGGATGTGAATCTCATATGGTACAGCCCCATGGTACTCTTCTTTCCAATACTCACACTGATCTGTTAACTTTGCCTGACTGTCTCTCAGAAACAAAAAGTTGGCAACAATACTCACTCTGCATAAAAATTTTAACTTTTTTTTTTTTTTTTTTACTTTGTGAGATGTCAGTTCATTTCCAGTGATGTTGGTTTTATTTGCACATGAGAGCTGTTCGAAAACAGAGGGAATGCATTCCTTTTTTTGTACTGTTTTTTTGTCACAATTAGTTATAGAAAATAAACTAAATGCAGACATGAGGTAGGTTCAAGAAGAAGAGTAAAAATGTTGATTAGACATTTTAAAGCTAAATGACCAAAGTCAGTATTTTAGATCACCCAGTTTTCAAAAGACAATGTTAAAACTGAGTCAGGTCTGACATAAGATATTTTCCCCTGGAGAAAAAACTGACTACAATAAGATTAATTGAGCATTGCACTGTAGTGTGAGTTATAGTTCTGAACTACTGTTTGGTTACATATAGACTACAAAACTGCTTAAAAAAATATTTCAGTTTTTGTCATCTCAGTAACGACAGAAAATGGAAACAACAGTTTTTTTTCTTTTCTAGTTAAATAAACGTAGCCCTTTTTTTGTAAGATCTGTGGTCATTAGAGAAGTACCTTTTTTTGGACTATAAGGCGCATTACGTGAAACAAAACAGTCAGATAAGTCAAACTTTATTCAACTCATTCACAATAATCACATAAAATCGGTTCGAGGTCAGTATGCACAACCAGAATTAATACATAAGGTGTACTGTTGATGTTTGAGAAAATTAAAGGATTTTAAGTGCCTTATAGTCAGAAAAATATGGTAGTTTCCCCTTTTTTTTAAATACTTATTTCAAACCTGCCAGTTTGTCTCTGCAGCACGACAAACTGCGCTCGTGTTTTCAAGCTGCCAATTTAGTCATTTCAGTTGTCTCGCAGTTTGGAGATTCAGTCCCTGTGTTTTTCTTCTATGCATGTTGTTTTATCTGTGTTGTATGTGCCATCCAGAGCATTTTGGCTTCTCAAAGGCAATTTGAATCTCAAGATATATTCAGAGAAATCCACATCACTATGGGTTCCTATATTGTTAGTGAAGGATTAAACCTGAGAGGGAACAAAGTGCATCAGGATTGTCTAATTTCAGCTATTTATGTATAAACTCTCTGCTTAAAGAAAGCACAAGAAGACTGCAGACAGGAGAGGTGATAGAGTCCAGGAGTTTTGTCAAGTGAATCTCCTCTCAGATTCATCCACAGGTTTGTGTGTCCACGTTGGGGAGTGTGATTGACCACCGTGCTTAGACTAAAATTGATTGTGGAAAGGCTTCAACAATAAAAGTCCATTGATATTCCTGCTGTGCAGGCGGCACAGCCTCAAAGGACGGGATGAAGCTGTCACAAGAACAACAGGGTTCTGTATTAGTGTATTGTGTTAGTCAGATTTCTAAGATCCAAGTAAGCCTTTGATCTGAGAGATACTGTGTTTCTAATTTGGTTGTATTGATCCATCCAGCCCCTGTTCATAATGGCACAGTCATCAGGAATGTCAGTCAGGTGAAGCTGAATGAAAAACTGAAGCAAAGCAGCCGGACACAGTTTGAGTTGAACTCATTTGAGGGATGAATCCATCCAAAATAATAATAATAATAAAATACTGTATCATTCATTCAGCGTATCATTACCTGCACACTTCAAAGTTTTTTTAACCCACATCATGCAAGGTTTAGTGTCTAGTAAATGTATGTTGCGACCCAAAAAGCATTTCAGATCTTTTGATAATGGGTCTCTGTGGATATGTTATAAACAACGAACATCTCACCTGTTGCAGCTACAATAGATCTTTGAATGACGACAGTTACATTTTTGGTCTGATTGGACTCTAAAGCATAAATTGTTGTGAAATTATTAAGATGAGCTGTTCCAAAACAGAAGCAGCCTCATCCTCATCTCATCTTCATCATCTTCGTCAAATCATCTTCAATTGTTTCCAAAGCCAATATTTAGCTTGTCAGCATCAACCAACTAGTCGTGAATTCAGTCAAAATAACTTTATCTAAACTGAGACCACTCAGACTCACTCTCTAGCAGGTAAGATATTATTTGCAGAGCTTGTCTCCATAGATCCTCACTTTTCAAAAACTGAACTATTCTTGAAAAAAAAAAATTAAATAAAGATTGTTTTAAAACTTTTTAAATGGTTTTATGAAAAAAAAATGTAATCAAATGTGGACACCAATCTAAATACAGCATCTACCATTATGATTTTAGTACAAACAGAGAAATAATAAACTGACAATAAGAATTATGGGCATTTTAGAAATTTGTTTTTGTATCAAACAAAATTCTGTGCATGCGTTCAGGTTTTAGAAGGCCTTTGGACTTATTTTGTGGATTTGGAAATGTATTTTGCCAGCTGTTTATGTGCAATAGTTGAGGCTCTAAATTTGCAAACACCACAAAAATGTCTGATTAGTCTTATAAAGTTGTTTCCCCAGCAAATGGTGGCATAATCCAGATTTTGAGGGTTGTTTCCTTTAAAATTATTGAACAATGTGAGACATGTTTTGTTAAATAGAGTGCAAATAAGAAAAAGGAGGATTAATCCCTAATAGATTCCAGTACTGGTTTATTGTTTAGACACACTTATTTCCATCACTTTGAGCAGTTTACATCAAAAAAGACGTCAGTTCTGTGCATGTACTCAAAACTCTTCTGGCATTTAGAGCAAGCAACCCTGCATTACACACACTCCTGATGGGTCGTGGGTTATTTATGAATTTTTCTGGATCCATAGCATTGACGTTGATCTGGGCTTCATCTAAAGAATGTCTGCCGCTGATTCATTATGCTGCATCAGATGTCCCGGGAGAAGGGGAAGGGGGCAAAGCTTGAAGTATTGCACAGAATATTAAATCTGTCTCGCTGAACATCAGTAGAATAAAAAAAATCCCATGAAGTTCCACATGCAAATATTAAATAACAAATCTCAGATTGGAAATAAATGGCTTTTAACCCAAATGGGAAGCTGGGAGGTTGAGGGAAGAATAAACTGCAGGTAGTGACTTAAAAGATGAACAAGCCTGTTGGTTTAATGTCTCAAACTACTGTATTTTCTGGGCTATACGTTGCTCCGGAGTATAAGTTGCATCAGTCAAAAAATGCCTCATGAAAGGGGAAAAAAAAACATATATAAGTCAGTTCAGAGTACAAGTTGCATTTATTATGCATTGCTGCTGACCCTTGTGTTACCCCTTCAAAGAAGGGAAATAGTAAGAGAAAATTACCACAGGAGACGGATCACTGCTTCTCCATTCACTCGCTTGTATTGAGTGTTTTTCATAAAACAATACACAAATATCAAAACCGATGTCAAAGTACTAACTAAAGTAGCTTATAGTGTTTCCATCCCCCTTGCATTAACACATAAAATACGGAACACAGGCACACATCTTTTCACACCATTTTTGTACAACTCTTTTAACTGTTTATTAGTTGAACTATGTTTTTAAACACATCTAAAACAAGTATTTTGCATTAAACGTGTTTAACAGTTTTAAGCATGTCCTGGTTATTTAAGTTATGTCTTTATAGAAAAGTCCAAACCTAAATTTTAAAACAAGAAATAGAAATATTTCCATTGAAAAATAATGAAGAAAACACATTACTTATAGTAACTGCACAAAAATTATAAGTAAAGCAGTGCATCACTCTTATTCAAACAAATCGGATTGCTGACGCCATCTTGAGACATGAGGTCCCCTGCTGCTAGCAATGATGCTAGTTAGTTAGCTGAATACTATTCCAAACAAGAAAACTTCATTACTTTGCCTTTTGCATATTTTAAATGAAATCCAGAAAGCATACTAATGCAGATAATCGAAATAATGAACGTAGTATTGATAAAGTCAGATTGATCAGGATTATAGCCTGCAACACTTGCACCCAGGAAATATGGGCCGGTCCTCACCAAGGACGGAGAACAGTCCATCCCAGTCGGCAGCCGTATCGGGGGCAAGGGAGCTCAGTCCCTCCACTGCTGGAGTGGGGAGGAAGGGCGCAGCAAGGCACGAGGTCCATGGCCCTGGGAAAAGGCGAGGTGCAGGCGGGGGACGCCATAGAACTTGCAGCTTTGGCCACAAGCCACCTTCTTGCCCGGACCCTTCCAGGTCAACCCAGGGCCTCTTCAAAAACAAAAAGCTTCATTTCGCCTACCTGCCAAAGCTTGATTTGTAGCTCGAAAATTAACAAGCAGGAGAAATTAAGCTTTTTTGACCATTAAAGTGCATTTATTAAGGAAAAAGTAAACAGAGACACACCTTTGCTATAATCTCGAGCAAACAACTGATTGTTTTTAGATGTTAATCTTGTTAAATTTTGATGAATTTAAACAGCAAGCACTCTCATGTGCGATCCCGCAGCGCCAATCGATTTTTGACTGATCATGTCGCGGCGCACCTCTGTGGAGGAAATGCACCCGGCGGGAGCCAGCCAAACACGGGGGCAAGGTCCCCTGCGAGGGCGGATACTCCGCTGGTCCTTCCACCGGGTTGAAACCCTCGAGCAGACTGCGTGGACCCCGCGCGTTTACAAACTTTCTTTCTGCTGCTCTATTACAATTCGTGACTGCATTTTTTATTACCTGCATTTTCAAACCTGCAGATTAGCATTTTCTTTCTTGGGGCGATTTTACTTGTTTGTCTCAATTTTTTCTAAGTGGGGTGGCGGAAGAGCAACAACATATAGTTGTCAAAAGCCTAGAGGGCCCTCTCGCTGCTGCAAATGGTAATGTTTATTCTTTGGTTCATGTTAGTATGACTGAACATTTAACGTTTGTCAAAAATTGCATCATGAATAGGGGGAAAATAACTCGCTTCGGACTATACATCACAGGACTATCGCAAACTATGAAAAAAGAGCGACTTATAAAAGCACAAATCCTTGTATATATTATACAGCTATAGTGCAGTTTACACCAGTATAATAAAAGTGCTCTGCTTGGTAGAAATTTTTTTGATGAATTGGAAATTTATGATTTAAAGACATTTTAATTAGAAAAACTGTGCTAACATGACTTGGAGCACACATTAGATTTTTGTTGCCCACTATTGTGAAAGGCAGGCAGTGATTTTATCTGTGTCTGTGGGTGAGTGTGTGCATGTGTTTGTTTTTCTTTTAGCTAAATATCTCATGAACTACTGACCAGATATTAATACAAAAAAAAATAAAAAATCAAATTACAATAATTAAAAATGCATCTCCAATTGATCAATTTTTAAGTCAGTCCAATTTACGGTGACTTCCACAGCTTATCAACTTTAATAAACTCATAAAAGGCTATAACTCGGTCGATTCTGCAGATACTGAGCTAAAAATTTTGTTTGATAGTAACAGGAAGTAATCCTGAACCCAAGATTTAAGCTTTAACAGTTTGCATGAAATCATTGTTTAAAACTCTTGCAATACCTGTTAAAGCACACACTTATTGTGTGTTATTATTTCCATTAGAATCTGATCCAAGTAATGATCCAACACATGCTACTCCACATACAAATGTCTTTAACTCAATTTTACAGATAGTGAGCTAAAATTTAACATGGTAGAAGCTGAAAGCTATCGCCAAAATACATTTCAACAGCTAACAAACTCATAATATGAAATCTATACAGTGGTCCCTCAATATTTCATGGTTTGACTTTCGCTGACTCACTGTTTCACGAGTTTTCAGCATAAGATTGTGCACATAACACATTATTCAGTTCTAGAATTGCGCCACTCAGGGTGGCTGCATGTTGGAGTAGCTCTGTTACTTTCGTTTTGACTTATTGCGTTTGAAAACTTTAATTCCTATTTTTTCTGGATCTAAATTGCTTTTTCCGTATGATTATTTACTCAGGTATCAGAGGCTGTGCAGCTGGAAGGATTTTTATGGGAACTTTTTTACTTTTGGGCATTTGTTATGATGTGTAACCATGGCAGCAATGTGTTTTTTTTAACAACCAGGAGCAGCTGATTAAAATCTCAAAAGCTCAAATATCTCATCTACGGCCCCAAATTCCAAATGAGTTGAAAAGAAGGCGCCATGGATGAATTCCCGTCAACCTGGTGGTGGTGCTCGAGTACCTGACCGCCGAGATCTTGGAGCTGGTGGGAAACTTGGCTCGTGATGACAACGGGAGGACCAGGATCATACCGTGGCATCTTCACCTGTCTGTCGGTGGTGACAAGGAGCTCAGCAGAATACTGGGAGGAGTGACCATCACTAAGGGAGGAATTCTGCCCGGTACTGGGGCAATCCTGCTACCCAGGAGGACCGAGTGGCCCACCAGATGTGACAGCAAACTGGATCTGGGTGGACCGATCAGTATCTGTGGCCATTTCTTCAGATTTGCTGCAGGAGATCTTTCCTGCCCACAGCTATCCGCAGCTAACAACTCTTTATTGAAACCAGGGTGATGAGCTATGACAACACTTAATTTCCCTTTGGGATTAATAAAGTATTTTTGAATTTGAATTGAATGGAATTGCTTCCTGGTGGGGCAGCACAGTGGCACAACTGGTAGAGCTGCTGCCTCTCAGCAAGCAGGTCCCTAGTTCAAATCCTGGTCCGGGGACCTTTCTGGGTGGAGTTTGCATGTTCTCTCCGTGCATGAGTGGGTTTTCTTCAGGTACTCCGGTTTCCTCCCACAGACCAAAAACATGCTGATTGATTGGTAACTCTAAATTGTCCCTAGGTGTGAGTGAGAGAGTGAACGGTTGTTTGTCTCGTTTGTCTCTATGTGACCCTGTGATGGACTTGCGACTCGTCCAGGGTGTACCCCGCCCCTCACACAGTTATTGCTGGATATGGACACTGGTGACACCCGTGACCCAAAATGGAAGACGCAGGTAAAAGATAATGGATGTTTCCTGGTGGCCTGGCCTACTCAGTGATCACCCAGGGGCCCCCTCCTTTCTCTTTCTGAGGCTGTCTCTCACAGCAGAACATAGAAACACAGCAGGAGGGCGCACACTTGTTGTATGTCTATGCTCTGCTGTGACTGACAGCCTCAGAAAGAGAAAGGAAGTGGCGGGAGTGGGGCCTGTCTTTCACCATCGCTGCTGTGGTAGTGAGGTGGACAACAGAGTGAGCGGCATGGATTGTTCATTTAAAATAATCAAGTGCAACCCGAACTGAGCCAACTCAAACTGAACTGAGCCGGGACATCGGGAAATGTCCCGGTGCTCCCGATTTGCCAGTCCGCCTCCAGGTGCTGATTGGCTCAATAACCGTAGCATCAGTCTGTCTGCTCTCTTTAACTGTGATAAGCAGCCTCTCAAGGAATGCTACTTTCATGTGGAGAAAATTTGTTGCTATTTTATTCATTCTGCAACAATTCCTCACCGTTATCCTGACAGACATGTTTGTTTCTAATACGGAGAACAAATGCTTAGATGTTGAATGAGCACTGAAATATTGTTCTGAGTCTTTTCGTGCCCCAGGCTCATTGAGATTGTGTAGGACCTTCTGGCTGTACATTATATTATAAAAGACCCGCAGAGCATTGTGAGTGATTGGCTTGTATCTGTTAGGTGACGTGGGTGCAAGTATGAAATTTAATAAGCAACAAATGGATTCAGAAGGATTGGCCTAACAGGAAATAATAAACGTTCTCATTTTAGGAGGAAAATGAAGATGGAATAAAGATGCCTGCAATGTATTTTATAATGTTTAACAAAGAAGCAGGATAACAAAGATGGCATAGAAAGATAAAAAAAAAGATGAAAGAATTGCTATAAAATGTATGTGTTTTGAATTTAGTCAAAGTCGTCTCTGACGCCATGGATGAGGATTGTGTTTTCCCTGACACCTCTCCCCCATCCCTGCTTTATATAACTCTGCTTTGTATTTTTATAAGCAGAATGTGCCCTCAGCGAGGGAAGAAACACCTCCCTTTGTACAATACCACCCAGTTTCACACTGTAGGTGTTGAGCTGTTGATTCAGTGCCTTTCTTAAGACATATCATATTAAAAAAACTTTTTTTTTCACACCATAAAAGCTGGACTCAAAGTTAATCTTTCTACAGACCTCAAACAGAAATGTACATACATTAATGCAGAAATATTTTGGTAAACGTATTGTTCATTTCCGAGCGGTCCTGTGATGGAGACGTGACCTGTCTGGGATGTAATAACTCTCACCCAATGGCCAATTGACAAAAGCACTAGCTTCCAATGACCTAGAATGGAAAAGCAGGTGAAAAAAATAGATGAATGGAGAATTTTAAGTTATTTTAACACAATGTAGAAACATTCAACTCGATTCAACTTTTATTTATACAGGTTTGTCTCATTGAGCCTTAAGAACTCATTTACCAAAGAGACCTGTTAAAAGAACATAGATGACAACAGTAGACAACATAACAATAGCAGAGATTTCAAGATAAAAAAGAAAGACATGATGTTTGTTACATGTATCATGACTAAAAAAGCTGTTAGGTAATTTAACCCTAAAAGTTAGCTGCTTGAATTTATTTGAAGTGAAAATATTAAGGTTTGCAGCCTGATTGAAGTGTTAACAAGTGAGTGTTTTTAAATAGAGAAGGCCTTGGAGTGGCTGCTCTTAATTTGTCGAATTATAAATAAACTGAATACAAAACAATATTGAAAATGTGGCTTTTGCATTTGGTTCAAGTTGAGCTGACACCTTGACTTTAACCTTTTCAATCTTTTAATTGTATTTTTTTTATGTGTATGGTGATGATATTTAACGTCCTACTACTTTTAAACCTAATAATATCTTTAAATCATCTGTCCTGCAAAATGGGATGTACAAAATCCTGGTTGGCTGATGACTTTCTCCAAATGAATGAGGAGAAAATCGATATCTTGTCCCTCAGACTGATGGACACATGGCTTCACTTTCCACTTACTTTAAAGCCGCCATTAAAAACCTCAGGGTGACATTTTATAGTAATCTGTCATTTGACCCATATGCCAAAAGTATTATTAGTCTTTTTTTAGTCTGTAAACTGAGCTATACAGTAATATCCAGTATGCAAATATCCAGTATGTACTGTAGATTGTTATTCAAGCTTTATTTCATCCCACATTAATGACTGTAGTTCCATTTTGACTCGGCTCACTAAGTCTTCCTCGGATTATCTGCAGCTGGTCAAATATGCTTTTGACCAGGTCCTCCTGGAGCTCTCATGTCACACCTTTACTGATCTCTCTGCACTCCTTGTGTTCAGTACAGAACTTAGTTAAAAGTTCTGGTCTGGACTTTTAGGGCTCTGTTCAGGGATGCATCTTTGTACATCCTGAATCACAAGAACCTTGAAGCTGACTGATGAAGAACTGTTATCTGTTCCTAAATTAGGGCTAAAAACTAAAAGTAATAGTTTTTGCAGTCCAGCTCTGGTCTCTGGGACCGTTTACCGTGTTTTCCGCCGTACACGTCGCACTGCCGTGTAAGTTACATCAGTCCAAATATGTTTAATAAAGTGGTTAAAAACGTAAATATGTTGCTTCGCCATATAAGTTGCATTGATTATGCATCACCACTTACACGCTAGCACTGATACGTCATGTTTGTTATGCATCACCGCTGAAAACCCGGAAATGTGGGCCGGTGTTGCGCCAAAAATCGATTTGCTGCAAAATGGCAACCGCTGGAGTGTGCACGGGAGGACTTGAACAAGAATTTAACAAGATTACCACTTAAAAACAATTATTTGTTTGATCAAAAGTATAGCAAAGGTGTTTCTGAGTCTAACTTTTCCTTAATAAATGAACTTTGACACTCAAATCAGCTGTATTTCAAAAGCTGATTTGCGGAAACAGGAGCACACAGAGAGATGACCTGCTGCACATTTCTTTGAAATTTAACAAGTAAGGCATATAAAAACAATTATTTGTTTGCTCATCATTATATTAAAGGTGTATCCCAGTTTAATCTTTCCTTGATAAATGCACTTCAAAGGACAGATTAGCTGCATTTTGTCAGGGCGGCACAGCAAAATGAAGCTGATTTGACAGTTGCTCCACATATGAGCCCGGGGCTGGACAAAGGTGTCAGTCTCAGAGGCAAGCCGATTGTGTCAATAATAGCCACATTTACCTATTACATGACACAACAGCATGCCATCAGGCTCGAGTGACATCTAGTGGCTGAAAATGGTAGTGTTCAATACTTTCAGTCAGAATGAATGAAAACGGTCATATCTCAGCCAAAAATGGGTTTATAAATATGTGGAAAAACATAAATAGGCAAGTCGCTTTGGTGTATAAGTTGCAGGGCATGCAAATTATGCAAAAAACTGTGACTTATAGGCTAAAAACTATGGTACCCTTTTATCAGTATATAATGTGGATTTAATGGATTTATAAATTAAAAAAACAGCTGAAGAGAGGCTTTTAGCATTTTATTTTATTTATCATTTACTGGTTGCATCGTTCCTTAATTTTTGTGTTTTTATAGTATTCTAATCACTTAATATTATATTATGACATTTTAAAACTAATTACTTTTTAACTAATATTTCTGTTTGGTACCACTTTACAATAAGGCTCCTCTTATAGATGGCAAATAAATAGTTTAAAGATACAATATTAATTCCTCTATGAACAGTTTATAAATCATTAATAACTGTTTATTATGTATTAAGTAAGGTTGACAGGGAGACAAAACTGACCATTTTCTTGCCAAATAGTGAGCCAAATCTATTCGCATATATATTTCATCTAGAGTTGTTATATTAAACATTTCAGACTAAGTTACTACCTTGTAAGAACAATAAGCATTTGTAAACCTATTTCTTCAGCATATAAAATTGTACTTCATCACTCATTACAAGTATTTATAATTAATAGTATGTCCTTAAAAATAGGTTTACAAATGCTTACAAGGTGTAACTTAATCTGAAATGTTTAATATAACAACTCTAGATGAAAAATTTAGGTGGCAGATTTGACTTGAAACTGGTCAGTTCTTTCTGTCTGTCACCCTTAATTCATTAATGCATAACAAACAGTTATTAATTTTTTATAATGCGTTTATAGAGGAATTTATAACTATCTAAAAATGATTTATTAGCCATCTTTGGGGAGTCTTATTGCAAAGTGGTGCTTTCATTTTTATTTTATCAGCAACATATTTAATGATGTCATTCAGTGCTTTTATGGAATATTATGTTTTTACAGCTCTTGGCTTGTCTTTTTCTGAGGCACATTAGTTTGGGTAGCTTACATTGTTTCAAATGTGCTTTAAAAGTAAAGTTGTACTGACAGTGGTTGACAAATCAGCATTTTTGCAAGCATTACGTGTTATATACTTACAGATAATGAAATTTAGAGAATTGGTACCATTAAAAAAAAAACAAATCTGGACCTGTTTATTAGTGTCTCAGAGAGCAGGAGCTTTTTTTTTTTTTTTTTTAATCCAATAAGAAAATGTTTAGTGAAATAGTCTCAGGTGGAGGTTTGTGAAAAAGCCTTTGAGAAAGAGCCCTACAGGTGAATAGATAAAAATGTGTTAGCTTCACTTGGAGGGGTGCTCTCTTCCACAACTATATTGTTTGTGGTGCACTCAAGGATTCGGTGACTACAGAAGAACTGTCTAATTAACTTGATTGTTAATTTAGCAGCCGAGAAGCTGGGGTTTGTTTATTCTTGTCTCAGTAGGCTTCCTGCTTCTGTGTGCTGATAAAATACAGCCAGCGTGTTTCACTGAGTGGAATAAAAGTATGTGTCCTCTGAGCATCTGTTCAGTGCAGCAACGTTCTTACCCCCCACCGCTCCTGATGACGCATGCAGAAGGCTGTTTTTTATTGTCAAAGAAATATGAATGAGTAGTTACTGACAATCGAGGAAGACAAAATACATAAATATATTTCATTTAAATTCTGAGTGTGCAAATAAGAACTTTATAGAAACTTATAGAGAAGTGACCAGACAGACTTGTGCGTCCATGTGTATAAATGTTGAGGGTCCTCCTGAGAGGAGTGGGGGGATGTTGGCAGGTTGAGACGTTCACTGCATTAAATATTGGAAAGAAAGATTCTTTAGAGGTTCTGAGTTTAAAATAAGTTTGTCACTCGAGCTGCAGCAGAGTGAAAAATGAAAAGGAC
>JARVGQ010000309.1:21657774-21668302 GCA_031762355.1 Hypsolebias martinsi | reverse complement strand
CAGTGCTCTATTATTTAGTAAATCTCTAACTCTGTATAGCACTGCAATGGATCTAGATATTTTATTTTTTATAAAATGTATGTGTTGTTTCCATGATAACCTATCATCAATTATTACTCCCAAGAACTTCACTTCATTTACCCTACACATCTCTATACCATCAATCTTAAAAGGGACATCAACAGTTGTTTTTTTCTTACTAAATATCATATAATTTGTTTTTTCCATGTTCAACGATAACTTATTTATTTTAAACCAATATTGTATTTTTACAAGGATTAGGATTCTGGCAGGACAGGAGTCAACTTTAATATAACTCACATGATTGGGATGGGACAGGACAGACAGGAGCGAGAACCAACAAATACGACAAAAAAATAAAAAATAGTTTGAACAGGCACCACTATTTTGCAGATTTCTTTCAATAAATCTTCACTCTGGAACACCAGACTCCTCCAGTCTGTAAATGATGTTCTGAAGTTGGTTCTCTCGCTTGGTAGTTTTTTTTATTTTGTCTTTTTTGTTTTTTGTTTAAGCAATTTGAAACATGACAGTAAAGTCACTGTTTAAAGGAAACAATTGCTCAATAAGTTAGTAAAACACAACTTTATATGTTATGCTTGGGTTCATGGTGTGACCCATGTACTGTTTTTTTTTTTTTTTCCTTCTTCTTGTTACTATAACTGACCTCCAGAAGAGCTAGAAACAAGGACTCAGCAGCTGATCCTCTGTGGAAAAACTATTAGAACCACACATTTCATTTTTTCATTTAAGAAACTGGTTCAGATGACATAACCATTTTTGTTGTTATCTACCTGGATTATTACACTTACAAACTATTATAGGGACTACAGGCCATTACTGTTTTGTAAGCCATGCACATGGCGATATGCTGTGCTTTTTAAAATGTGTCTGCTCAAAACCAGACCTATAGCTCGCTAGTCTCCAACACTCAGAATTAGAAAGTACCCAAAAATTTGCTAATTTTCTCATATTTTTGCCAGCAATTTTGAGTCACCATCTCTCAGCCCGGTGAAAGAGTACCTTCATGCGTGTAAACACACATCATTGCTGGCGTTGGCAGGATTGACTGATTCATGTGTGAACAACTGAATCGAGCTTAAAGGAAGACTCGTCTTTGTGGTCACATGCAAAAACCTTCCATTTTGCACATTTTGCATACCAGGCCAAAATCAAAATAAACAATACAATCTACGTGCTGCACAGGGCATACTCTGAAATGGACAGAGTGGTGAGTGGGAGTGGTGCAGTGAGAATCATGTTCTTTGTTTTATCCAGCACTTTTACTGCCATCCAACTTTATTACAAGCTGACAGAGAAAGGTGGACCCATGCTTGATGAGATGAACCACAGACCACCTCAAAAAGCATGAATAGATAAGTACCGTAGGCACAACACTGGACTTCCTGGTGACTACAGCAAAGACGATCTTTGATTAGCTACTTTCTATCTATGAACAACACCCAGCACAGTCTGTGTAGCTCAGTCGCCTGACACATGACTGGCTTCAGTGACAGATTTCCATCCTAAACCTGCTCAAACTAATTCTTCCTGTCTTCATACAAAGATGTGATTTTTTTTTAAATCAAAGAAACCATCACTTCTTTAATTTGCATTATTTTAAGCTTTAACACTCACATTTCATATATTTTAAATATACAAGCTGTACTGCCTAAATTTAAACAAAACCTTCACATGTGCTTAGATGCATCTTTAGCTGCAGATTCAAATCATAAGCAGATGTGGCTGAATATTCAATTTGTATATAGTAGCTATTTATACAGCTTAAATGTTTTGTGCCTACCCATAGGCTCAACTTTATGTTTTCTATTTGTTCCATGGACTAAATTTGCTTCGTGCACTGTGTGTTATACTTGCAGTCAATTTTTTCCAGATGTTTGCATTTACCACGAATCACTTCTGAACATCTACAAGTTATCACCTGCATGGTGGTGTTGTCCACAATCATGCAGTCAAATGTGATATCCGGGTATCCAGCAGCCACCTCTCTGCAGCACTGCAGGAACAATCCATCACCCAGCTTCCTGTGGAGGAGAATAAAAACGCTACTCAATGTTTCCACCAAAACAATCACACACATTATATACCGGTAAGACTTACTAGGCCAGACTGCGCAGGAAGGTGATGTTTGCCTCAAAGTAACTTACATGATGTTAGCTTTATGCACAGCGGTGACCCTGTGGCGACCCTTCTCCCTGGCAAGCTGGAATGCATACTCAGCAATCCTGAGGGAATTGTTCCTGGTGATGATCTTCAGACTCTCTACCACTCCTGGCACATTCTATAACAAAGGACTCAAAACATTAAATACTTTGCACCAGCTACAGTTCTACAGCTGCAAATTAAAGAGCAAAAATTAAACTTGAACCAACAATAAGATTGTTTAGCAAAACCCACAGATGTTGGCTTTTGACACTAATTGACCATTAACTGTAGTAATGGTGCCTGGAGCTATTTTTCCGACAGCATGTGAGACTCTAGAGCTGCTTATGTTTCTTATTTGTTGTGCAAGTAACATCACAATCCAACAACATATCAATTCTCAACTGTGTTTTACAAATAAAACTTTTTCTGTGTTGAGTGGAATCACACTATTCAATTTAATGATGTCAATATTGGACATCAATAGATTCTGCACATTTATTTTAAAATTCCCTACATCACATTTCAAAACTGAACAAAAAGGTTAGAAAGTGGTCTATACAGGACAAAAGGAAAAAGCATTCAATTTGGGACAGAGTATTATTGATCTTTTGTGGCCTGACCTCGTGTTCCAGGCTGCTGTATTCTCCTTCTGTGTTCTCCCTGATGATCATGATGTCAATGTTCTTGTGACGAGTCTGGACTCCAGGGAGGGACTGGCAGTGCATCACATTGGCGTACAGATCTAAGCTTGTGCTTTTAAAGGTGAGAAACCATGGGCAAAACAACCACAAAGGACCAAATTAAATAAGAAACATGAACTATCTGACAAAAAGAGAACTCTGCTGAGGAAATGGAAAGTTTCATTAAACACTTACCGTAGGAGATTATTTCTGGATTTCACAGATGGAGGCATGGTATGTTTGGTTTCTATGTTGCCTATCAAGGGAGTAAAGAAATTCTGCTGTCAGTGTGCTTTATCATGTTCCTACTTTAACTGCTCTGCTACTCACAGATCTTGCATCCTATATTTCCATACTCTGACTGTGACATAAACAAACAAATAAAATAGTTTAACTCACCTTTAAGGGCAACTCCATTACGGCGAATGGCAGTAATTGCATTATTGATATCATCCTCTGTCTCCAAGGCAGAGTTGACGTGAACCACCTCAAAGTCCACAGGGACACAGCTGAACCTACAAGTATGATTATAAACAACAGAGAGAGTTGTCACCAGTTGGTAGTTGATTTTGAACAGATCTCAGTTTAAAGCTAACCAACCTGAAAACCTCTCTGACATGATTGAGAAGCTCTGGGCCAATTCCATCTCCAGGTATGAGGGTCACGGTATGTTTGCCTCCATACTTTGCAGGAGGGGGCTGGAAACAACACAATAACAGATATTTTAATGTAACGGAAACTCTGTTGGGTTTGCAACTTTCACTCAATATTCTGCAACAGTCTACACAGGTTTTTATTTAGTTTATTCTAAAGTTAAATATTTTTGTGGTATGAAAAGAACTTGGCAAGAAACCCTCGAAACAGATTCTGTATCACAGTAAAAGCTTTGCTTTGTTTTTGTTACATTTTCTTAATGGTAAATGGTAAATGGAGCTTACTTATATAGCGCTTTCCAGCCCCCTACGAGGGGCCCCAAAGCGCTTTACAGTACCAGCCATCCACCCATTCATACACACATTCATACACCGGTAGCGGTAGACTGCCATGCAAGGCGCCAGCCAGTCATACCGGGAGCAACTCGGGGTTAAGTGTCTTGCCCAAGGACACAACGAGGTATCGAACCCCGGACCTTCAGGTCCTGAGCCGGCTGCCCCGCCTCTACACCATCTCGGCTGATGACTGATGTGCTGCAGCTGGGTGAGTCTGCCATGTTGAATTTTCGGCTAGCCTCCATTTCATGTCACAGAGGGAACAGGATAGAAACCCAAGTGTACTTCTCCCCAGCGACACTCCAGCTCCTGCTGGGGGGACCCCAAGATGTTCCCAGGTCAGAGAAGGTACACAATTTCACCAGCCTGTTCTGGTTCTGCCACGGGACCTCTTCCCCTGTTTATTGTCTTTTTCACTGTATAAGTCCTACCCTTTTGCATAAATTTGCAATTCCTGCAGCTTATACACCGAAGCGACTACTATACATTTCCTCCCCATATCTATAACACAATTTTTGGCTGAGATCTGACGATTTCATTCATTCCGTCATGGAAAATATAGAACACTACCATTTTCAGCCACTAGAGGGCCCTCGAGCAATATAGCAAACCAAGTGTCTCATTAATAGGTAAACGTGGCTATTAATGTGACACTTGGCTTGCCATACCAAGCCACCTTCGTCTTGCTCCGGAACTCCTGGAGCAAACGTCAATTCAGCTGCATTTCACCGCGCCACCCAGGTGAAATGCTGCTGATTTGACCATTAAAGTGCATTTATTAAGTAAAAGTTAATCTGAGACACACCTTTACTATAATATCAAGCAAACAAATACTTGTTTTTAGGTGATTATCTTGTTAAATTTAGAAGACATACACAGTGAGTCCTCCCTCTGCACACACCAGTCTCAAATCAATTTTTGAAATCCAGCTGATTTGACCATCAAAGTGCATTCTTTAAGCAAAAGTTAGACAGAGACACACTTTTGCTATAATTTTGAGCAAACAAATAATTGTTTTTAAGTGTTAATCTTGTTAAATTCTTGTTAAACTCCTCCCTTGCAAGCTCAGTTGATTTTTGGCACACCACCAACCCATATTTCTGGGTGGTCAGCAGTGATGCAAAATAGATGCATCTTATACGGTAAAGCTATTTATTTACGTTTTTTTTTGCACTTTATTAGAAATTTTTGAGCTGATGTGACTTATAATGCAGTGCGACGTGTATGGCGGCAAGTACGGTTCATGCACATTCAGACATACATGGCTTCTCTCCACTGGCTCCAATTTCAAATATTACTTTTAACATATAAAGCTCTCAACAAATAAACTTTATTTTATAATGAAGAGCCTATTATTCCATATTTTCCCAACAGAGCACTTCAGTATCAGATGTGGTTTACTTGAGGTTCCTAGAGTTTCTAAAATGGGAGGCAGAGATTTATTGTCAGGATTGTCTCTTGTAGAGCCAACTTCCTGAGTCTGAGGCCCTGTCGACTTTGAAGACTGGGCTTGAAACTTTTCTTTTTGAAAAATCTTATAGTTAGGGTTGGCTTGGATTTCCAGAGCAATCTCTTTATTATGCTGAGTACTGGAAGACAAAAAGACCACATTTCTCTGTTGCTCTCTTTACTTGCAATACTCTCTATGATTGCCTATTCTCCCTCTGTGGATGTTTGGGTCTCTTTCCTGTTCTTTTAAACCCATTCCCACCAAAGGAGAGGGATGCTCATCCTGAGCTTGGTTTCTCTGGAAGGTTCTTATTTTTGAAAGAAAGTCATGTTGCGTCCATTGTGTCCAAGAGACAAAGTGAATAATACTGTAAATGTGGGATTCCCAGTTTCCTGTCACCTCCAGTTCCACCCACATCTGTAAATCATCTAACCACCTCACCTGCACCTGATTAACGACCAGCATCTCCACTCTACTTGAGCCTCTGCCAGACATTCAACCTATGCTGGAGCATTGATTACCCTGGGTAATTTGAGCGACAGCCTGAACCTGAAAACTAAGAAAGCGTTGTCTGACCTTGAATTTAAGCCTGTCTGTCCAGTTCTGCTCTGCCGTGTCTCCCCAACAACCTACTGGCTCTCCAGCGTCGTTTGGATCTCTATGTTCAACTCAGCTGGAACTCAACTCGGACTTCACAAGGCCATCATCCAGTCTTGCAATACTCACCTCTCTGGTTCTCATCTCCCCCTCCACTTGGATCTCCTGGACCTGGCTCCTCCCCATCTTCAACACAATCTACAATACAACAAACAGTAAGAGACCCGACCGTATCACAATATCTGCAACTTGGATCATCTGGAACCTACCATACACGCTGTGTTTCCTCCCACAGCCATATCCCCAATTTGCTGCACTGTAAATAAACAAACACTTTTGTTAACTTGTGCCTGAGTCTCTTCAGTCTGCCTACTTTGAGTCATAAAATCTACAATCATGTTAGTAAATGTACTTTGATGGTTACATAGACACCTTTTATACGTTGGCATGCCATATTGTGCTGTACGTGAATGTGTTGAAATACTGTTGTCAGTTATAAAAAATTTCATCTGGATCAAAATTAGATTTGTGATTTAGATTTGTTTTATTTGTACAGCGCCCAGAGGGATCTTTTGCTATCAGTTGGTGCTATTTAAACAACCTGAATTGAATTGGACTGATTTCCAGATTCCACTGGGCCAAAAAACAAACGTTGTAATAACTGTGATCAGAAGTGAGAGTAACTAAGTGGATGCAAACGTGTGATTAGTCTTTTGTTTGGCTGATAAAAACATCATGATATTTGTGTCAAAATCAGCCATTTCCTTATGAGCTGTTTGTCAATACAGTATATTGTATCATGTATATTATTATATAAATATATTATTATATATTGTATCTGTGGTGGATTGGAAACTGGGCAAACGTCTGATCTGAAATTTACTATATAATTTTCGTTGTTTTCTCAAAATGACAGATCCCTTGGTCCAGTCTCATCTTAGCAGATCACCATCCCAACTTACTGCTTCTGACTGATTTGGCTCCTTTTGGCTGGGATGAACATAACAACCATCAACCAACAAATGTTTCTCTCTGACTGGTAAAGCTTGATCTCACCACATCCTGCCACGTTTTGCAAAGATTTATTTGGATGTATGATGTCACATGTTAAATACTTAGGGACTCCTAAGATGAGACCATGCTTCATTTCTCAGATTTGCTGCTTTGTTAGAACTGGCTGTCTTTGTTCATGCTCGTCCTTTGTGTGAACTCATCAGTTGTCTGTGGAGGAATTTTGACCGTCTTATTTGTAACGTTGCTTCCAATCATTGAGGTTTTCAGGCATTTGTTTATGTGCCTCTCTCTTAATGTCCCACATCATTTCAGTGGGAGTGTGGTCTGGATATTAAGCATGATAACTGAGGACTGGATTTGCTATTGTTTCTCAGCGCTGCGTGTTCACCTTCGGGTGAACTTCCTGGGACATCCACTCTGGGAGCGACTGGAAAATGTTTTCTACTTGAGAATGAATTGTCTTTAACTGAATTGTTTTTAAATGGCCTTAGACAGTTCCTGGATTGATGGGCAGCAACAGCCATTTCTTTAAAGTAAGACTGTTGCTAATGTCTTTATTTTTATTTATTTTTTTCCCTGTAACATTTAGACATCATTTCTGGAGGCAGTATTATGCAGGATGTTTTTTATTTATTTAGTTTTTTTACGCTGTTTTCTTCATTTTGGCTTAATTTTATTTAAAAAATGATACTGTAATACATTTCCTGTAAAAATATTAAGTTGGATTTATATCATTGTATAACCCATTAAGAACATTTTTCACAATAATGTGAAATTGAAATATTATTTTTTTAATTCACATGACTGCAACTTGTGTAATGTAGTTAACTTTTCAGAATTTCACTAGATTTTAATAGAATTCAATGCAACTCTTGCCTGAAGTAAAATTTTAAACGTTAACTCCAAAGGAGTTTTTGGCTTATTTTTTGTAATAATCTAAGTGGACAAAATGACAACATTTTACTGCATAAACTGAAACACAACCAAGATGAGAAGGAATGTAAGAAGCTGCTTGTGGCGCATTAGAGTCACCATGGTAACCACACACGTATCTTTCACTCCCCAAGGGTCTTCATGAGACAAGCAGAATAAAAGTTAAATCCCAAAGGAAACGTCACTGTGCAAAAAATATTTTATATCGGAAGAAATTCTCATCCGTAAGTAGCAAAAAATAAATAAATAAATAAAAAATGGCTGTCAAACATGTCAGTTTTTGTGTGTTCTATATCTGACAACATTAAAACGACCCTTCAGTCCCGATTTGAAGGAGAAAACTCTGAGCTCAGACACGTAGAAGTCAATGGGATTTGACTGAGAGCACTGCCACTACAAGTCCAACAGCAGAGAGACATGTTGGGGGAAAAAAGAGAAAAATGTCTGTTTTGTTGTAAAAACGCTGTTAATAGAAACAGCTGCTGTATTTACTGTATTTTTCTAACCTATTTATTTGTACAGTAATTGGTTATTGCATGGTTAAATAAAAGTTGTGTGTGAGAGAGTAGGCAAGAATTTAAGTCCCACATCCCCAGTGCACAGACTTTCAAAAATACAACATGGCAGCTCGTGTAAACTGAGTCCGGCTTAGAGCTGCATTTTTTTGGCCCGAGCCCCCAACCTGACTGACCCGGACCAAAATTCGGGCCAGGTCGGGCCAAAATGATGTACTTGATGGGCGGGCTGGGTCCGTCTCTCGCTTTTGATGCGGTTTTACGTATCCTACAGCACAAATAAAACTAAATAAGAATGCACAATATAAAACTGTGTTAATCTATTTGTAGAGGAGGAGGCAGGAAGTTTATATGCTTTGGATTTTGGATGAGGAAAGAAATAAAATAGAGTGCAGAAGTTAATCAGACTGTGAAAAGAGAGTGGCGCTGGTGGATTGTGCAACAATTACGTATGTGGCCCTGCTCTTATCACACATTTGAGGATTTGCAATTGACCCACAACAAGCGACTAACGGAGCGGGAAAGTATTAAAACAACAGCTGAAAATGGGAGCGCTCAGTCTGTAAAGTCAGCACAGTGAAACCTGCTGGTGTGTCAGGTGCACGCTCAGGTCCGACCGGATGGTTGAAAGAGGTAAGAAAAAGTGTAAAGCTTCAGATGGACAACAGGATCATCAGCCGCGCGCATCTGCTGACCAGCCAGTTTAAACAGGTAAATTTCTTTTTTTGTTTGTTTATTTGTTTTTTCGAGTTCGGGCCTGTAATTACAATTAATTGGTCAGGTCAGGCTCGAAAAAAAATGCCATACAGGCTAGGGCCTGGCCGGGTCAGATTTTTTTTTTTTAGGCCCGAATGCAACTCTAATCCAGCTGGCTTCACTTTTCAAGAACAAGAAAAGAGGCTTTAAAATAAACAAAAAACGTTTTACTAAATGTTTGTGTTTGTGGAAAATTTCCCCTTTTCTATTGCAAATTTTGTCTACGCCAATCAATGTACTTCAACCTAACACCATGCCATGTCATTCATAGTTAATACAACTTTATTTATAAAGCACTTTAAAAACAACACTGTTTACTAAAGTGCTGCTAAGTCGCACGTTTTAATTTATTTTTCTATAGGTCTGTCCAAATATGACACTCATATTGCTGTGGAGAGCGCAGACGCTCTCTAAGGAGCCGCTCAGGCGACAATAAGCTGCAAAATTCTTACTCTAGTCAGAGTCAGGTGCAACATTTGTCTTTCAGCCCTGCTTCATCAAAAACTTACCAATTCATGTTATCAGGTGTTGCTTTGTTCTGACATTTGAGAGATTGGTCTTCACCCAGTAATCTTGTCATCTCTAGAAATAGTTTGACACTTTTAGTTTTCAGTCAGACAGTAAAGCCAAATATATTTTAGCAACTTTTGATGGCTGCAGTGTTTATTGTTTTGACAAAAAGGTCTGTATTTTTGACAGCATAATAAACTCCATTTTCAGTGCGTTTTCAGTCTGACTCAAGAGGAACGAGAGCCCGAGTCACAGAAAGCAAAGGAAGGATTAGAGCACATTTAGCTGGTCCAGCAGGGGATGTAGTGGCTCAGAGGTCAGTGTTGTTGTCTTGAAATTTTGAGGCCGCAGGTTTGAGTCCAGGTTGCAAAAAGAAGGGCATCTGGTGTAAAACAACTAGAAAATCTTCCAGTAAAGTTCACTTGCTGTGGCGATCCCTTTAGACAGGAGTAACAGATAGAAAACAACAAGCTGCTCTCAGACGTCTGCTTAAGTTGTGCAATTAAGTGCAGGGTTTCACTGTATATTAATAAAAATGGTCAGCTCTTTCTTCGAAGAGAAAATTTCCCATGAAATTAATTTTTCATTGTACAAAATGTCGTCTTCTGAATGAACCCATCCCCTGGGTTCAAAAGTATTGAGTGTTATTTGAAGGTGACATGTTCGGGTCACAAAGTCACACTTTAAAAGCTTAGCAGAGAATTGACGAAGGAAGCTGACAGATGAGCTGCTTTGAATGTCATTATACAAGACTGCATTTAACACATTTGTATTTTAATACTAATTTTAACCAGATGTGCTATTATTTGCAAACACTTTGTGAAAAACATCACACAGGCTTCAAGCTTCCAAGATGGAGAATTATTAAATAAAAAAAAAAAAAAAAAAAAAAAGAAA
>JARVGQ010000309.1:21516215-21532326 GCA_031762355.1 Hypsolebias martinsi | reverse complement strand
AAATAAAGTCCAGTTGTTTCTGTATTGAACTTTTTTGATTTTATCATGTCCTGGATGACTGAGAATCTTCACCAGCAGGAGTGATACCTTGCTCTGCCTCTGGTTTGAGGGGGTATTGGGAAATCTTGGGGTGGTAGGATGACTTGGAGGTGATCTGTACAGGGTTATGACCTTTTATAAATCCTACATCATACTTATCTAAAAAAGCTAAGTCTGAGAAAGTCTTTCAGACGAAAGACGAAACGTTTCTAAAAAATTTTTGTGTTTTGTTTTGTTTTGTTTTTTGAATGTCCAGAGGACCAGACTTAGCTTTTGTAGATTTTTCTACTTGGATTATTGAGCATGCATCAGGGTACTTTATTTATACAGGTTATACATATAAGAATTATTTACAATGCTCTAAATTACATGTGTTTATAAGACAATATGCCTGTTTAGGCAGATACTAAGTATAGTATAGTATACAATAAGTATAGTAAGTATAGTATATCACAAATCTGTATATTGTGATATAATTTGAGAAAGGCTCAACAGTATAAAAAATGGTTACTGACCAACTGTACAAAGTAAATGACATGATGAGGCAACTCTCATTTCCTATGATGGTAGACAATGCTCACAGAATGAAAAGGAGTTTATGATGTCCCCATTTTGAGAAGAGCAGCACAATCTGTTATCAACATAGTTTTGTCTTCCATGATCACAAATCTGTCTGGAAACAGAAAAACGAGAAAAATAAGAGTTGATCTGACCTTAATTCCAATGTACGTGGTGGTCAAGGCACATCCACAAAACCTTGTTTTGCAATTTGCATCTGATTTTTAGTTATTTCATGAGATGAAGTTCCATTGTGGGATCCAGGTACCAGGTAAAGAGCAGAGTAAGAAGCATGAATGAGGACTGCCACAGGTGTGCGGTTTGATCCTCATTTTCCTGCGTGATAGAAGGTCTAAATAATCAAGTCTGTGAAGACATTTTCACAGGTTCCCGCAGTGATGTTATGTTTATACAGCTTATGTTTCTGTTTTCCTTTCAGCTCCCATGGCAGCAGCAGCTTGGGATTATTTGTGACGTATCGCTCAGTCACTCGCTTGTTATTTAATTCTCTAATTATACAACATATTTTAGGACCTCCTTTTAATAGATGGTAGCTACACTGTGACAAAAAGTGATTTTTACTCTGGTTGTTAATTTTTTTTAATATCCCACTCTCCTGCCTGGGATTTTATTTTCCTCAAGCAGAGCTGACACTGTAATTATCCTGCCACACTGATGACTCTTCAGGTGATTGCAAAATCATTAAGATGATCTTCTGGCAGATGTTTCTGCCTAATAGTCTTATTAGCAAAAGGAAGGAGAGGAGCTGTGGTTCCATGGTTGTTTAAACCAGCAACAAGACTCGCATGAGCTTGTGCAGATTCTGTGCTTGTTAGTCGAAATGTGTGGTTGTAAATCAAGTGAAATGAAATGCCTGAATATTTTAGGTTTGTGCATGTACAAGAAAATAACTTGGATATGTAGAAAAATGTTACTTTGTAAAAAAAAAGAAACTACACAGGAAGAGAAAGAAGAAGAAAACAGTGTTACACAGTGACCCTCTGAGGGAAATTAAAAGTGAAAATTCTGCCTTTACTTCTCTTCAACTGACTGGGCGGTACATTCAATAACCCAAACTGGTCAGTCACAATTAACTGAAAGGGTTAAATCTAAAAAAGCTAAGTCTGGTCCTCTGGACATTCAAAAAGGGTTAAAGTTTGTTAAAGTGAAACGGTTAAAGTTTGTGAAAGCAACAGACTGGAATTTAGGAGCCAGTTTTATGAGTCTGAAGCTTTTCAGCTCTTTTTTTGTTGTCTGTTGTGCTGCTGGCTTCAGGCCAAAAAAATCACACCTTTACAGCTTCAGTCACTTCGTACCCTGACGTTCTGGGTACAAAAAGAGACCGTCTGCCACAGGTGTCGTCTTGATTCTACGCAGGGTCATGTGATGCTGGTGCCTCTGCACATGTGAGTACATGCTGGGTTGTACTGTATTTTTCGCCGTACATGTCGCACCACCCTATAAGTCGCATCAGTCCAAATATGTCTAATAAAGTGGAAAAGTCCATAAACTTGTCGCTTTGCCGTATACGTCGCATCTATTATGCATCACCGCTCACGCGTCACGTTTGTTAGGCGTCACCACTGACAATCTGGAAATGTGGGCCGGTGTTGTGCCAAAATCAATTTGCTGCCAAATAGTGTCTGCGGGAGTGTGAACGGGAGGACTTTAATAAGAATTTAACAAGATTAACACTTTAAAACAATTATTTGTTTGTTCGGCATTATAATAAAAGGTGTCTCTCAGTCTAACTTTTCCTTAGTAAATGCACTTTGACGGTCAAATCAGCTGCACTTGAAAAGCCAATACATGGAAGTAAGCGCATACACGGTAGGACTCGCTGCGCATTTCTTCAAAATTTAGCAAAATAAACACCTAAAAACAATTGTTTATTGGCTCAACATTACAGTAAAGGTGTGTCTCAGCTGAACTTTCACTTAATAAATGCCCTTCAGTGGTCAAATCAGCTGCATTTCTCTGGGGCGGCGCAGCAAAATGAAGCTGCTTTGACGGTTGCTCCATGCAAGCTGGACGAAGGTGGCAGGCTGTGGCAAACCGATTGTGTCATTAATAGCCACTTTTACCTATTACATGACACAACAGCATGCCATACTACTCGAGTGCCATCTAGCGGCTGAAAATGGTAATGTTCAATATTTTTAATGTCAGAATGAATGAAAACGGTCATATCTCAGCCAAAATTTGGTTTATAAATATGGGGAAAAAAACATATATACGGTAAGTCGCTTTGGTGTATAAGTCGCAGGGCATGCAAATTATGCAAAAATCTGTAACGTATAGGTCGGAAAATATGGTATGTGTTTAATTACAAACACACAAACTCTTTTTCACCATTTTAAACATTATAACTTGGATGACTAAACATCACTGACAGCTTCCAGGTAAATACGTTGATATAGTTTTGTCAGTAAAGTGAAAACTGGGTAAATATGCATCTGTTCTTTTCTCCCGTACCAGTGTTAGAGGCACTGTATTTGCTTACTAAGAAATAAATCCAATCTACAAAAGGGAGAATGAAAAAAAATGAATACACCCTTACTGTTTTCATGAGTGTGTTGGGTGAGCAGCAACTCAGTATACTGTGAATTAAATACATTTATTATCTGATCATCAGCACACGTCTCCATAGAAGGAGACAGTATCAAACCTAAGCAGGTTTGAAGATTGTCTGATGTTTTTTTTTATGAAGCAAAGATATATTAACATTGATCTTAGACACAATCACTGCTGCTCATAAGCTTAGGAAGGGTTATAAAGTTTATTATTCTAGACTAAGAGTTTGTTCACGAAGGGACAACAGAACTGTTTCTAATCATCATGAGAGTTGACGTTTTTAGCAAGTTCACCCTAAGATCAGCCTGTGTAACTCTCAGAAAAATGACAAGAATGATAAATGAAAAGAAGTACGTCACAAACTCTGTAGGCCTCAGTTAACCTTTCACAAACTCACTGAAGACTTCTGTTTATGGCTGTTCAACTAAACAGAGACTTTAACGAGTATGGTTTGTTTAGAAAGACGATGGTTGTCCAAAAAGAGCATGGTGGCCCACCAATGATTTGAGGCGTTGCATCTGAGGATCACAAGAACTCTTGAATGACAGTCGTTTGGACAAATGAGGGTCATAGATGGTAGTCAATGCCACATTTTATGGCATGCCAGCACAAACACACATAAGGCACAGTGGTGGAAGGATAATGATTAGGGCTCGGTCTACAGCTACAGGACAAGAGCATCTCGTCATCGTTGAATTGACAATGAACTCCTTTGTGTACTAAAGTATCTTATAGTTAAATATGAGACTGTCAGATGATGCAGCAGGACAGTGGTCTAAACAGCTGTACATCTATAGCATAAAATATAAACATTAATAAAGTCAAAAGAAGTGGAGGACATTTTTCTACAGCTATGTGTGAGACAGAAAGGAATACAACTTTTATTGTCGCTATTTAAAAAGTGTCTAAATGAGCAACTAGACTAAACTTGACAGTGGGTGCACTTTCTTTTTATTCTGATTTTATTTTTAACTATAACTAGGACCATGGTCATGCCTTTATGTAAAACTGTTTATTTAAATTATTCCAGTCTGTTTTAAACTGGCATCAAGAAGCCCAGTGTTTCGTGTCATATTATAAACGTGCGCTTTGTCTGTGAACGAAATGGCAAAAAAAAATCTGAGCAATCAGTGCCTTTTGAAAACATTTCCGTCTTCGCACAGCACTTCATTTACCTGCGACGCCACAGAAGGCAGCGTGTTTTAATTTTTTTTAAGTAAATGCTTATACCAGCTCCCTCGTCAGCCTTTAATATAAACCCGAGCTACCTTCAGTCTCTTTGGGAATTGGAACAGTTATCACAAATCGTGATAACAGCCATGTGTTAGGGTATCCATGTAAACAAATAGATTGTAATATCCTGTGTGAGAGGAGGCGGACGTGTTGTTTCTGTCGTCTTCATTGTGATTTTAATGAGGATGTCAGAGCTGGCAGGACTGTAATAGCTAACTGGTTGCAATAAGATTCATCTCTTTACTGTTTCTCTAGAGATCCCACTGCTCTGGATAAATCTGCATTTCATCCCAACTTTCATCTGTTTATGGAGCTTTTTTAATATCAGCCTATGTAAAGTTAAAATCTGTTAATAAAGACACATTATTTACAAACATAATTGATTCAGCATGCATTTTGATACTTTTAATTCCATGTTTTCTTCCTGGTTGCTTCGACCATTATATTTCCCATCAACACAGTGCCATCTAGTGTTCATTTATGCATATTGCATCACCAGGAATTATTATTGCTTTTGGATTATGTATTCAATCTTCTGTGACACAAGAGGCAAGGTTTCCCCAGAGGCATATTTCTAGTTAGGTTGAAATTCTCAGCCTTCCTCGTCAATTTTCCAAACTTTTATTTCCTCAATATCAGACGTTTGCAGCATCTGATTTCGTTTTTGTCTCCTTTCGTTTTGACAGTTCACTTCTGAGACGTTCACTTTGCTTCATAAATGTACAACTTAACATGTCTTTTTGTGTCATCCCTGCACATGAAAGCCGTCTCCAACCGTGTGCGGAAATAATTGCAAGCTGTAAACAGTTCATCTATTTTCTGCTGCTAAACTTAATTGATGTTGCGATCAAGCATTTGCATTGCAAAAACACGAGCCATTCCCAATTAGGTTCACACTTTTCACCCACCAGATCCTGAAAGGGAGAGGAAAAAAAAACTGTGAATCTCTTATTTGTGAAGCTAAACTTAATGCATGAGGTTAAGTCAAACATTGCCAGTCAAAACTCTTGTATTGAGTGCAGCCTTGACCCTCTGGGCAGTATCAGAGCTGCTGAAGTGCTTTGGCATCAGTGTGACAGGATTAACACATCAAAAGCAGTGTCGGGGCCTACAGCAGCGTCGCACCGTCAGTACAGCACCTTTCATGTTCTGCTCAGGTTCACCACAATTTCACGTAAGCCAACAGCAAGTCAGACGGGAAAAGATAATGGGGCCAACCTGCTGCTATCACGCTTTCCTTCAGCTTCAGTGAAATATGTCAAATTCTGTGTGTTTGATGAAAGATTGGAGTTCAACAGGCTTAAGTTGGGAAACGATATCTGACTTTGTCACATGGCCAGGATGCAAAGGAGTATTTTATGTCTGACATTCAGTCTGAAATTATTGCTGCGAGCCTGCGTGCTCTTACATTTTATGATGCAAACATTCGATAGTGGACGGAGAAGAGAAATTAAACGGGATTAGTCGAAGAGTTTGAATAACTCGAGGTTGCAATTTATTATCATTCTGATGTGATATAGTACTGCCTGGTGGGGTAAAGTCTACAAATGAGATGCATTCTAAAAAGCAGGTTACAGCCCCGTTTGCATATAAAAATCTAACTAAAATGCTAAAAACACCTGCGGTATTTCATCCTTGTGCATGTTAAAGATGAGTATTTCAGCGACTCCTTTCTCTTTGATGTTTTCATAGGAATATGTTGCAGTAATGTTGCTGTTTATTGCCTTGAAAGCTCTAAACAAAGGAACAATTTTAAGAAGGCAGTTTATGACTTTTCAGGATGCAAGCCTTCAGCTTCACTGCGTTTGATCAGGTCATTATCAAATTATTAATGTTACATTAATCAAAATCACATTTTTTCATTAAATTGTGTGCTTGTTTCAGTCCTGTTACACAAACACAAATCATATTTTCAAGTTTTCTTGTGCATCTAAAACACAAATACAATACTTTGGATATCAATTATAGGATTATTGTATACCTATACTGTATATAGATTCTTAAAACTTCACTAACTTTTGAAATAAAATAAATAAAGAAAATTGTCACTTTATTTGTTTTATGTATATTGAACAAGAAAAAACTTGTCTCATCCTTGTGCATACTGATGATTTTTTAAAAAAATGTATTTTTAATTCATGCTGTTTTACATGTTTTTAATTTAATTTTAAAAATGTATTTTTTCATGTAAATGACACACATCTTTTCTTTTTAATTAATTTGTATATGTCTATAAATATTATGTTTACTTACAGTCCAGAAATGTGCTGTTTTGAACCTTGAACATCATTTGAGCAAAACGAGTATTTACTGAAAACTTCAAGACATTTGTAACAATAAGTTGTTAAGAGCAGCAACAGTCTAAATATTTCACCAAATATGACTACTGGTACTACTGTACTTGTCATCGTACATGTCGCACCACAATATAAGTTGCATCAGTCTAAAAATGTCTAATAAAGTGAAAGAAAAAAAAACATAAATAAGTTGCTTCACCGTATAAGTCACATCTATTATGCAGCACCACTGACCACCCGGAAATGTGGGCCAGTGTTGTGCCAAAAATCAATTGGCTGCCAAGTGGCAACTGCGGGAGCATGCACGGGAGGACTTTAACAAGAATTTAACAAGATTAATAGTTAAAACAATTATTTGTTTGCTAAAACTTATAGCAAAGGTGCGTCTCAGTTTAACTTTTTTTGAATAAATGCACTTTAATGGTCAAATCATCTGCATTTCAAAAGCCGATTTGCGGCTGCTGGAGTGCACAGAGGAAGGACTCGCTGTGCATTTCTTCAAAATTTACCAAGATAACCACCTAAAAACATTTATTTGTTTGCGCAAGATTACAGAAAAGGTGTGTCTCAGCTGAACATTTCCTTAATAAATGCACCTTGATGGTCAAATCAGCTGTATTTCGCCTGGGCGGCACGACGAAATGCAGCTGATTTGAAGTTTGCTCCAGGAGGTCCGGAGCGAGACAATGGTGGCTTGGGATGGCAAGCCAGTGTCTCATTAATAGCCACTTTTATCTATTAATGAGACACTTAGCTTGCCATATAGGTTGAGTGCCCTCTAGCGGCTGAAAATGGTACTGTTCAATATTTTCCCTGTCAGAATGAGTGAAATCATTAGATCTCAGCCAAAAATTGGGTTTTAAATATGAAAGAAAAAACATAAATACGTCGCTTTGCTGTATAAGTCACAGGGCATGCCAATTTATGCAAAAAACTGTGACTTATACTGCAAAAAGTATGGTAAATGTGCTGTAAATGGTCTTCTTCTCATGCTCAGCAACCTCCCATCTTTGTTTAGGTTGTTGACATAAAAGAAAAACTTAAGCTGTTCAAGAAGTTTTGGTCCGACCTGCCCGAGGCGATGTGTGTGGAGGACAGAGTGACGGCTGGAAATGCCAGCGAGGAGGAGTGCTGGAACGGACACACCAAGGGCAGGTAAGGGCACCGCAGCCCCAGGCTTTGTTCAGGCTAACACAAAAGCTTTACTTACAAGTCCAAAGTCTGCTCAGCGTGCCTGACATTAAGCAGTCTGATCCGAGCATTAAGAGTCAGCTTGTTTGCTTTCCCTGGCTTAAACTCCATTGTGTCCGAACTTGGCATGTTTTCGTTGTGATTCGTTCCACTAAAACCAGGAAGTTTGATGGTTTTCATTCTTCCTTTACTAAATTATTTTCAAGAATCTGTCCTTTCATTGTTCTAGTGGACATTTAACTTGGTGTTAAAGTGAAAGCTGTGAGCAAACGATGCTTTACTTGTTGTTATGGTTCTTTAGATGGGCCCAAGCTCAAGAAATACTTGAAAATGTTTCATTTTGGTGCTCTTGGTTTTGTTTATTGTGTGAATGGTTTTGATGCATTCACACGATTACAATCCATTTTTCTTCCGTACGTATTTCAGCATCTTACTCATTCCACTATTTCAACAAATCATAAAATGTTCAGCTCTTTCAGGACAATCCTGCTATGACTTTTGTTATTGGTGCAACTTTAGCTTTTTTGAAACATTTAGCCTATTCTGCCGTTTCTTTCTCAAAGAAAATTAATTGAGCTCAATTTACATCCTTCATATCTTTAGATCTGTTTACAACAGTTTACTTCACATTCTGTTCTGGTTCAGCTTCTTTCAGCTTCCTTGTGCAAGTTTAAACTTTTTTCAGCTACTTTCAGTTAATTTCAGCTGGTTTTACAACTGTTTTGTGTTCCCTTTAGATTATCTCTGCTTATTTTTCCGCTTCTTCTAACGTAATTCAGCTAATTTATGCAAGTTTCCGCTTTTTCGGCTATTGCAGCTACTATGTAGCTCTTTTATGCTAATGTTAGCTTTTATTTTATTTTTTTTGTTAATTCCACATTTTTTTTGCACTCATTTCAACTTTTTTTGCCTAAATCAGCAAAAATGTGCTCTCTCCACTTCCTTCTGGTAATTTAAGCTTCTTTCTGCCCCTTTTTTAAAGCTAATGTCAGCTTTTTTCAGGTAATATCCACTTTTTGTGCTCATTTCTGCATTTTTCATTCCAATTGGATACAACTATGCTCTCGCCACTTCATTCTGGTAATTTAAGTGTCTTTCTGCCTTTCAGCTACTTTTCAGCTATTTGTTTTTGCTAATGACAACTGTTTTAGCTAATTTTCTGCTAATTTCTGCTTATTTAAACCAGATTCAGCAAATATGTGTTCTTTCTGCATTTTCCAGCTAACTTTGACTTTTTTTTTTCCTGCCACATTTCAGAATGTTTTTTTAAGCTAATTTCAGCTGTTTTTCAGCAAGTTCTTCAGCAGTAACTCTGCTTTTTTTGCAGGAAATGCAATTTCTTTCTTTCTTTTTTTTTTTTTTTTTGTATTTATCTCCAAGACCCCCTTTTTTCCTCTTAGAAATGAGCTCATTTGTGTAATTAAATGTGTATAGGCAAATGTGCTAAACAGCTATTAAGTAAAACCTTTGCCACTGTTTGTATTTTATGCGCATTACATAAACAATCTCTAAGATATTTTTAGGTATTTATTATGAATCTTCCTTTTGTGTGTGTGTGTGTGTGTGTGGGGGTGGGGGGGGGGGGGGGGGGGGGGCGGCCCCCCCGAGAAGAAAGAACAGAAATGTACCACTCTGAATTCTCAGAGCTCTGTAGCAGCTTATGAGAAAACATATGCTGCTGTGTCAAATGATTCGTGAGGAACCCCTCACATGACTGCTTGTGGCTTATTCACTGAACATGAGCGATAGCGGCTGACAAGTCTTCCGCACAGAAACACGTCAGTAACCCCCCCACATCTATGTCAGCATGAGGTAGAACATTGCTCTACTGTTTGTAAAATAGAGCAATTTCCATTATCAGTCCTATCATGTCTTTAGGTCCTTTCTTGTCTTGGATGTGACTCTTTGATTTCTCACAGTGTGTCTGCTGTTTTTAAGGTACTTCCCTGAAGTCCAGAAGGACGGCCTTACCAACCAGGTGAACAACCCTGAGGTGGCCGTCGACATCACACGTCCAGACACCTTCATCCGTCAGCAGATCATGGCTCTGCGGGTGATGACCAACAAGTTGAAAAACGCCTACAATGGCAATGACATCTACTTTCAAGACTCGAGTAAGCTTTTGTTCATTCTAACCACTCACACAAATGCATTAAAATGCTACTTTAGAATTTTACTTTACAGTTAATGAGCATTGCTGGGATTATGCTATAATCTGATTCATTTAAACCTGTTGCTGCCCTCAGGTTAAAATGACCCTCAAGGACTCATGGGTCTTTTTGACCTGAGGTTAAATGTGTATATTAATCCAGCTGTCAGAAAAAGAAAAATGTATTAGTCCAATAAAGAGTAGATTTTCAAACGTTGCCATTTAAAGCATCATAAATCAGTAGCACATGATGCATGTTGGTAATGTTTTTAATCTCCATTAGCCCATGTTGTCTTCTTGATTGTAAGAAGAAGAATCTGCAGCCAGAATTGCTCCCTTTTCATTTGTTTTTTTATGCACTTTTAGAAAATAATAATAATAATAAAAACATTTAAATGCTTTTTTTTTTTACTTGATTTATGTCATTATAAAAAATAGCAGAAGCCTGTGGGGATATATGGGCTTCACATATGACTAAAGAGCTGCTTCTGCTTCTAGAGAAGAAACAGATATATCAAATACAGGTGCAATTTCTAAACAGCTTAAAGCTTTTATTTTCTTTAAGGTTTGTTCTGATTTCACTGATACATTTTGTGTATTGCTGAAAATCCTGCCACCTTCTGGTGATGCAATGTGGCCTTGTTCATTTAATCCAAGCCAGTAAATGGAAAGGGGTTTGCTTTGCCTTCACTACGTACGAGCTTTTAAAAGACTTTCATTTTCTTGAGAATTTTCTTGAGACTCCAACATAAACAGAAGTTTCACTATTTAACTAGAAATTATAGAGCGAGTGGGAGTTTTAGCAAAACTAACAATTTGCACAGTGGAATCAACTAAATTTTTGTTATAAATATAATAAGTTCTGACTTGTTTTACTTTAACTTTTAGGATGATGGTTCTTGTGGGGGGGATGAAGCTTTGTTAATCCCTATGTTAAGTTGGCATGTGCTCTCCATTAAGATTTGGTCATTTAAAGCAGATTTAATAACTATGTTTTGGAATTAGATCAAATGAACTTCAGCTGTCATAAACTGTGACTTTAAAAGAATAAACAATTTTTAACTTTCTAAAAGGACTGAGTGAGGCTGTGAGACTTTCATCATTTGTTGGCAAGTTATCATTTTTGAAACATTATTTTAAACTTGTTTTAATCCAAGTTTTCTTTCATAGTATAAAACTGTTGCATTTGTTTTATTTGATGTGACTCGTGGACTCATTTTCTATTTTGTCCTGATTTTTTTCAGGCGATGAAGGAAGTGGCTCAGGCAGTGGAAGCGGCTGCACAGAGGCCTGCCCTACAGGTACGGCCGGTGCCGCCACTGAGATCCCGGTGGTGAAAGCTGACCGGAGCGGGCCTGTGGAGGACTCCGCCCCGCTTTGTGCACGCTCTCTAGCCCTACCAACCACGCTGGCCCTCTTAGCTCTAACTCTGCACCGACAGTTGAGATAATACTGGAGCAACAAGCTAAACACAAACTGCAGTTTCCTCTTCTGTTACTATTTTTTTTTTTTTGTATTCAAGCAGACTGGGGCTGCAGACAGGCTGTCAGCTCTGACAGGAGTCTGCTCTGAGGAACTGAGCAACCGTCCATCATAATTTTCATACTTTTCCAAAGATCGTACAGCGCCATCCCCCCAGAGTTGATATTTTACGGCATCGTTTCAACGTTTCACTGATGCTTATCCAACAAACTCTGCTCTCGAGATTTTACAAAAATCTTTACTTTTCTTGCACATGTGGCAGCCTTCATGAGAAAAAAATGAAATCTGCACTTTGTTTCAGTTTTTTTTTTTTTTATGGAAAATGTTTTGTCTGAAAAAAGTGTTAAAGATGTGGTCATCGATGCACACTAGAGAAGGAGATTCGTAAATGTTTAGTATAATATATTTTTTAAAAAGGGGTAAATGTAAATGCCACAGAATTAATGAAAATGTGTTGTTTGTTTTTGGATGAAAGTTTAACTTCGTTTTTCTCCATTGTTTTAGCTCGTCTGCAGCCACTGAGTTGTATTTCTTCAAAGCGTCACAATATTTTCTGCCATGTTTTGAATGCGTGTAACTGCACTATTTCATTTTTCTCCTTTTAATCAAAGATCTGCACAGCTGTTCAGATATTCACAGAACCTGCTTGAATGGCCTTGGGCTAAATCTCACTACAAGAGTTTTACATCCTTATTTGCCTTGCAACCAATCCAGTATCTGCCACAGTATTTCATATCATGCCATTTTTTGTAGCTTAGCTCCTGCAGTACTGTAGTTCTGGACAGAATAATTAAAGAGCTAGTTCAAATCTTTTGCAATGGGGTTTGTGGAAAGCTTATAAATAATGAATATCTTACCTGTTATAGATAATCATTTGAACAACCTTGGTTTGGAGAAACATAATTTAATTTTGACTATCTAACCAGTAGTTCAAATGGAACCAAAACGGAGTGGATGGCCACATCCCAAAGTGATAGGATGGTGATATTTTTAAGTGATGTTCTGACAAAAGTACCTTCTGAGTGAGTACATCATTCACAGATCATCTTTGGTTGAGAAAACAGTAAAAAAAAAAAAATTGAGTCATGCCAAAAAAATAAAGGATTACTATTATCTATTGTAGCCCTTTGTCACACATGTATGACATTTTTGAGGTTTTATAACCCTGAAAATTTATATGAAAATGACCCATGTTTAGATAGTCATTAGCAGTTTCTTGTTGAAACGTTTCGTCTTTTATCCAAAAGACTTCAAAGTATTTTTTAGATAAAAGACAAAATGTTCCAACAAGAAGAATCCATCCAGAGGACCTGAATCTTTTTTTTTTTTTTAGATCGCCATGGTGTTGTTCCAAAAAATACAGATACATTAGAATAACATTATCTTTTAGATTAACAATGTTTTAAGATGGCAGCTTTCGATTTATATATTTGCCCCTCTTGAACTAGCTGCTAATCCAGTCAGTTAAACTCTATTTCTTCAGAACGCTACTGTATTTGCATAGGGAATAAAATAATGTTTCATTACTTTTCACAAAACCCTACAACAAAATATCTGAACTACGACTTTAAGAAGCAATTTTCCATACATTTTGCAGCAAAGGTGCAGCCATGGTGATATTGTATCAGAATAATTTCAGTTATGGCAAAGCACCCACTGTAAAATGTATCAGAGGGCTAAATGCTAAGCAGTTTTCATAAGATTTAAAAAGTATTTATGTAAAAGGTTCCTCTACTTACATCAGTATTTAGCACCACTGGTGCAAAGCCACTCAAATGAACAAATAAAAAGTATTCCACTGACAAATTCATCCTGCATTATAACGAAAATAAACATATTGACGCGTTTAACCAGAACTTTATGATACATGAACATGAACATTGCACTATAAGAGCATATCTATACAATACAATTGTTGTGCTGCTGTGAACTATATTCCTTTAAAGTAACTGGGGCCTGCAATGTTTTGTGCTACATTCTGAGAATACTGTATCGATTTTTATAAAATATTTTATTCTACAGTACAGAACCTGCATATGGAAACATAAAAATGTGTGTTTGCTACTTCTGTGCTCACTCAGCGACTGTTGGCATCGTTTGGGGGTAAACAACTATTTAAATGTACACTGATTAATTTAAAAGTTGGATTACTGACATTAAAAATACATTTATTTACATAGTTTTAGGAGGTGTTGGGAATATTTGAGAAGCAGCGGGAAGCAGCACATATATTGGTTAGTGGAAATGCTAAGAAAGAGTCTAAATTTATCTGGGAAGCTTGAATGGTTATGTCTGCAGCACAGACAGGCTTGAAGCCAGCCACAGTCACCTGTGAAATGAGAATCTGTGGGGACTGGACAGGGCTGAACGCTCCGCTGAAGCTCCTCAGTAGAGCGTACTCACAGAGAATGTGAGAGGCCTGGCGCAGCTGAGGGGTGCGGACAAAACCCAGCGTGTATGTACATTCAGTGTTCTCTGAGAGCCCGACAGGTTCATAACCACCAGGCCAGCTCAGCTTTCATCTCCACAGAATTAGCCTGAATTATGCCATTCTCAGCATACCGATTCTTCATCGAGCTCGTCTTTGTTGTCTGCACTTACATCCAAACTAGAACAGAAGATGCTGATAAAACACAGTTTTCACCCAAAGCGATTCCTTTATTACAACTATTGATCTCACAGGATGACCTTTTGATGTTTTGTATCATTAAACTTTTAATATTTTTGCAATAAAATGTAAAAAAAACAAAAACACAATGCATTACTGAATAGCATCAATTTAAAATTTTGGAGTTTGAAAGTGATTTCAAACTGAGGGGTGTGGGGGCGGGAGTGTTAGCTGAGTAAATATGCCTTACAACTTTATCAGTGCAATTAAGCTGATTGCATTTGTGTTTTGTTACTGTTCTTGACAATAAATTGTTAATAAAACATTTTCAATAGATCTCTGCCCATCCAAAGTTTGTAAAAGGCAAACAAGCATTACAATTAACAGTAATAAAGTGTACATAAATCTCAGGTGAATACTTTATGATTTAGATTCTTCTATCGTGTAATGAGTTACAGGATTTTCTAAGTTTTTTCAAGCAAACTATCGCTTCGAGGTAAGTTTATGTGCGACTGAAGTGCATTTCGGAACAACAGGTGAACGCTAGGCTTCCTCGGTGTACTTTCTGTTCGTGAAATCGGCTTTTATCAGAGGTTCAAAGCCTCTGTTTCTCTTCTGACGCAGGTAGAGCACAAAGATAAGGAGAAGCACCAGGAGACCAACAAAGACGCCTCCTAGAGTGGAGCCCAGAACAAACACAGCTGTTCCCCCATCTGCATCTAAAGGAGTGAAAACAGAGATGGAGAAATATCACTGCAGAAAAACCGATTGTGATCTGTCACGTTAGAGTAACATGATCAGATGTCAGCTGACGAAGAAGTCCTTATCTGCAGTTTTAACATGCACACCCCATTCCTTTGTTTCTAAAGTAAGTTATCTCGTTGTTTCATCAAATACTTACTAAGAAATTTCATTAATACGAATAATTACTCCAAATGGTCTTTTAAAGTTTTGCTCACCGTCCAAAGAAATGGCGTAAGAATATCCCAGTTGCTCAGACGTGACATAAATCTCCTCATTAGTGACTGGAGGGAAGAAGGGAACCATGTTGTAGTCCCTGTTGTGACCAATGGGCGCCATCTCATCCGGGAAGGTGGAGTTGGTGGGAACAAACCTCCGCATCCACTCATCAAAAATGGCGTCGGTGAAAGCGTGGAGCACCTGGAAGGTTACACCATAGTTTTAAAGATAAGGGGAAAAAAGAGAATTGTGTGGTTCTGGGGTGAAAAATGTGACTGAAATCTGACCAGAAAAATGGGGTCGTTGGCTGCGGAATGAGACAAAGCACTGGTTCCATTGAGCATGGCGTGGACAAGGTTGTGCAGGTTATTGACCGTTTCATCCAACTCTCCATCTGGCTTATCATACCCTTCAAGAGCGTTTCTGAGAAATATAGGTTACAGTGGTTTAGCATGCTATGAATTCATTTTTTTTTGTGCTAGCTGGGGTGAAATAGATTCATTAACACTGAGTTGTACCTAAAGCTGAAGGAGGAGTTGGTGAAGAAGGGAGGGCTGTCAAAGTTCCTGATTCCTAAACAACTTCTGACATCATTCATGGTAGGCAGAGACGTGTTGGCTCTCTCCATCATCCCCCTTTGAATGAGACCCTCAGTGGTGCCGTTGCAAAGAGTCACCAAGCGGTTGTAGTCATCCAAACTGAAGGAACAAAACAAAAAGACTCTCCTGTCAATACAAGTACAGATTGGAACAAGACCCAAGAGAAATTGGAGAGGTGGAGGTATGTGCTTGAGAGAAGAGGTATGATAGTCAGCCATTGTAAGACAGAGTACTTGTGTGTGAATGAGAGGGAGGCTGGTGAAACAGTGAGGCTACAAGGAGCAAAGGTCACAAAGGTGCAGGACTTCAAGGACTTGGGGTCCACTATCCAGGAAAATGGGGAATGTGGTAAAGAGGTGAAGAAGAGAGTCCAGGCAGGATGGAGTGGATGGAGAAAAGTTTCAGGAGTGATTTGTGACAA
>JARVGQ010000309.1:21486895-21500313 GCA_031762355.1 Hypsolebias martinsi | reverse complement strand
AGAAAGCTCCACCAGCTACCACTGCATTTTGCTGCAGGTTATTAAGATTGCTATCCATTCAATAAACTTAACATGTACACAGACAAAATAATAGGTTCGTTTACCTGAAAAGAAATACAGTTTCCCCCCTAAAAAGAAGTGTTTTTGAAGATACAAAGCTTCTGTGCAACAGAAACAAAATGGTGCTTTTCTGTATTTGGCAGTGGTGCCATTTCAATATTGTGATATGAAAAGTTTACAAATTAACTCATACAAAAAATGAACACTTATACTGCTACAGAATTAAGTTTAAAATAAATATATATCCTTTATTTGGTCAACAGAACCCCATCTTTATTTATTGTATGTGTCTAAAATATTTCTTTCCAAATTGTTTATTAAATTTGTGGCCATTTTAAAGGTTTTTATATCATGAGAACCCCCCCCCCCCCCAAAAAAAAAAGAACAGATTCAGATTTCTCAAAAGATGGATGCACATGATAACAATATTTTTTGTATTTTTTTAGGTACATCTTCTTTATGAACTGCATAAACCAGTATAAGCCGTCTGAGAAAGGATGAGGATGTGCAGTGTCTCCTGACAATAGGAGGGGGGCAGTATTGCTGTTTCTGTTGGCCTTTGGTTCACAGGAATGCCTGGCCTCTAATGGTTTGCATTTCCTTCCCCAAATATGCCATGAAATAGTCTGGGATTGGACATCTTTGTACTTTAACTGCCACCGTTCCAAATCTCAAGCATGCCGAGGAGTGACTGACAGTATATACAGAGGCCTAGGTGCTACGCAGTCATGTGAAATGAGTCGCCTGCATGGAGTTTTAATCCTCTTTAAGACTCCTATCCATCTCCAAATTAATATCTGGGGGCCACACATCCTGCCGCACCAGTTTTGTACTCGTGTAACCCACTTCTTCCTTGGCGAACCGATCAAATTATTCACTGTAAAACAAGATTAATAGTTATGCTCGTGAAACGTGCTTTAGGTCAATTATTTGGAAGATCCCGACGATATATTTAAAGTAAGCCGATTCACGGACGAGCTGCATGAAGAAGTAGTGTCTCGTAGATTTAATTGTCATCAAAGGTCAACATGCGTTCAAATTGATGAAGATGCTATCCATTCCCATTGGAAGGAAGAGCAGAGCACATAGGAAACCTATAATGCTCATTACATGCGTTTAAATGGGTCTGTCCTAATTACTAATCAGTCTCTTGTACTATTAGAGATGGAAATTAAAAATACAAAACAGACCCCTGGGCATCATGCACTTGGAATATATTAGAGATTAAGTCAAGTCAAGTCAACTAAAATACTAATGTTGGCATTTGAGTAAAAAATTAAACACTCAACATGTAAAACTTTGTCATATATTATGTGCTGAAGGCAACATGTCTTTTAATTTAAAGAAAATGTTTGATTTTGTCAAACATTAATGACCAATTGTGACTAAAACATATTAAATATATTTATTTTGTTCTGTGGGCTTTAAAAGCATAAAACTACTGTTTATTTCTCTATCAGAATATTGGCTAGTCCCTTCAGTGATTCTTTCTTCGGTGATTCCCGCCCACCTCTCTGGCAGCTTACCGATTTACATTTGAGCATAATGCAAGCATTAGAGGAGGCACAAGGCAGCCCTGATAAGTTACAAAGTGCTCCGGGGGTAAACCTCGTAAGAGAGGGTTTGGAGTTATTTACAGCGTTCAAATCCTTCAAAAAAATTCCTGTCTGGAGGATGAGATTGGTTTTTGCAGCTGATGCTTTGCACACAAAGCAAACACAATGCATGCGTTTGTGGAGGGTGTATGTGCACAGTGGGGTTGTTTAGCTGTAAATGACCAGATGACATTAATTCTAATTGACTGATCTCATCTCCATGCTTAGGACCAGTTTGTGTGATACCGCTCAGGACACAAGAGTCCCGTCAAGACACAAAGCAGCAAAACACAAGACTACCGGTAGCTTAAGCACTGAGCAACACAGCAGACTCCCGAAAAAAGGAAGATTTTTTTTAATGCAATTTAATTTTCAATGAAGCACCATTTACTTGTTGTATGGCTTTCTTTATTCAGCGATATGTTTTGATTGTGCAGCTCTCATAATAAGAGTGCTAGAAAATTGCAAAGCCATTACAAAGAAGGTTAAAGGCAATGGAATTCTTCCTTATCAGAAATGCTTTCTGTACACTTGTTCCATTTGAAATGCATTTAATTGCAAATAGAAAAGAAGAGAGAGAAGGCCAACAATGCAAGAGGCTGAAGCATTTTTCTTGTCGTCTTTGAGTGTGCGTATTCAAATTGAAGCGGGCAGACAATGAGGGAAAGGAATCGTGCTTTGAATAGCCTCCCTCTCTCATTTTCATTCACAGGCCAATCCACAGCCGCCTTCTTTCCGTGTTGTCAGGGGTGGGCATTGCACTTCAACTTTTTCCCTTTTTTTTGCCTCTATACGCAGCAACACCATCCACGCGAAAGGAAAACAGCTGCATACAGGTAGTTACTGTTTAACGTGTCAATTTGGGAGACCTTTGTTGAATTTATAATCATCCAGACTTTTTGACGAGAATACAGCTCATCACTTTATTTGCCAGGCGCTTCCCCTAAAACTTTAGGCTCCTTCTTACCAGTCGTTCCAGTAAGGGAGGGATGTAAATCGCTGGGCACAAAGGGCTCGAAGCCTGTCCCCCTTTTCAGAGCAAGTTGGTAAAGAAGACCCCCCTCAGCAGATATGCTGACAGTCTCACAGGCGCAAGAGAAGTTGAAGCAAGAAAGTGCATCCTTCAAACTTTCCAGTGCAACGCAAGGATTTCTATTTTTTCCCTCAACAAAGATTTATACATATTTATACAAGCCCAAATACTGATAGGAGGTTGGTAGAAGAAAATCTTGGAACTGCAGAGGTAAACTATATGTAAATGCCATAAAGTAATAGACTTGTAGTGCAAATCACACCATTTTATCTTTAATTTTGCTTTCGTGCCCTCCCCCCCACACCCCTCCATCCTCTTTCCTCTGGCTTAAAGGTGCATCAGAGATATGCATTTAAGCATATTCAGAACACGGGGCGTGAAATTAAATGTGTGGCAGAGTGAGAAAAATATACAGACGCTGGAGATGCCTTAAAAATAGTCATTTATGCAGATGGAGAGGAGTGAAATCATTTGCAATGGGATGACCCTCTCTCCGAGCATTTCTCCCCTCACTGTTCTTTCCCTAATCTCACACTGTATCTTCATTTTTCATTGAACTCGCCAGTTTGCTGCTAAGCAGCCTTGTAGATAAGGCAAAGTGCTAAAAGGAGACGACAGAAGGAGCTCAGTGGGCCCGTTTCTATTGCACTTTCACCCAAGGCAATGGGCAGAATTTAACGGATTCCTTCCAACATATGTTTTTGCCAGATAAGTAAACAGTGTGTGTCGGAAATGAAAAAAAAAAGCATTTGCAATTTAATGACATTACAGCTCCCAGCTTAGCCCGCCGTGCTGCGAGGCGAGGAGCAGAGAAAGGGGAGAGCGGAAGAATGGAACCGGGTGTCATCAATGTTTTTTTTTTCTCTTTTCCCTTGCAATAAGCAGCACTGAATTCTTCTATTTCTTTTCAAACCCCTTTCCTTCTCCATCCCATCCTGTTATTTTGTTCTCTTGCCCATAGTTTCCTTGCCTTTTGTTGCAATGAAATTATCGTTTATTTTATTCTGGTGGGGATGGTGGGGGCTTGCCATCCCTGCCATTTTCACTCCGTACAGCATCTGATTCTCTGAGGTAAAATACATTTGCCCTGGCCTTGGGTGCTTCCCCACCCTCCGCCCCCTTACACTCTTTTGTTTGGCTTCATCAAAGTGTAATAGATGTTTGGCACAATAAAGAAGAGCAACCCTCCAAATGGTCCCACTTAGAGTGAGGACCAGGGATGACTTGGAGAGAGAATAACCTCAGAGGCTATGTTTCAGCGACAGTAACCGATCCATCCATCCCGTGGAAAACTCAGTGATTCTCTTCTTTTCTCCCCAGCGGCTGACAGGCAGCTGCCTTATTATAGAAGGCTAATTGTGCAGGAAAGCAGATTATGAGAGTGGTAGGATGTACTCCTTGACCATGTGCTAATGTGATGACAACTTTGGGGACGCTCTAAGCAAAAGGCGTCGCACGCCAGGGCACATTTGGCACTGGCTATAATCTGCCTTTGGTATTAACTCAGCAAACCGGCTTGTTTGAGTACGGATCAATCGCTCGCTCATTATTTTTTTTTTTACAAGAAAGCTTTATATTCAAAGCGCTTTCCTGGTGTTGATCTCTCATTAACCATGCCATGTAAATGCACCGGCAATCCCCTGTGTTAGGGGATACGTCACCCCAGGGCCCGGTGCTTGCAGAGGCATGTTAAGGGGGGAAAAAAGGCCAGGAAATTTGGGTCAGCCGCCGTCGCCAAAACTTGAATTTCAGGTTTCGCTTAAAGCACCCTGCTCAGCCGTAGCTTTTCTCTTCTAATGTGTTTTTGTTTGGTGATGTTTTATGTTTTAAATGTCAGCCCTCGAGCTGTCCAGCAATTTAGCACACACACACACACACACACAATAAAGCCTGTTTTACTAATGCTTCCAAGTCTTCATGTTACATCTGTAAGCACTGCTGGCTGAAACAGTACACACACTCCATTCTCTCAGGCTCTTTTATCGTCCATGAGGGTATTGGCTGAACATGCAAGAGGTTAGACAAGTCCGGAGAGAAGCAAAATACCTACAGGACAGGACAGACACACACGTCCCTAATGGTGATATAAGTGCAACCAAACCAACATATCCATCAGAGCAGAAAGGACTTGACATGTGACACTGGAGCTTTAACAGAATTAGCTGTCACGATGCATTGTGCATCAAATTAAGAGGGGGGGATTTTTCAACTTGTTTACCCATTTCTTACATACAAAGTACAAACATCCAACAATTCGTGACTCCCAGACATCTGTTTGCCTGACAAGAGATCACGCCGGCACGTGGTTGGAGAAAACGAAGGATTCTGCCGTATTTGGCTCCACTGTGCACCGGCACAGTGAATGACGCAACAAGAAAATGAACCTGACAGCACCAGGCGTCAGCTCGGCTCCACGTTTTTTTGCGCCCCACATACATAAAACCTCTTATTATTATTGCTGTGCGCCAGCTCTGTGTATTTTTACACCTGTCTGTGCCAGTATCAAAGTGCAGAGGTTCGCTGTGAGACGTTCAACTTCATTTGTGTCTCCTGTATGAGTTTATTTGTGGAGGAGAGAAAAATAAATACAGCGCTGCCATGCCAAGCCTTCAATCCATTTTTTTTTTAAAAAGGACTGTCAAAGAGCACTGTTCCACTTGACCCATTTTATTTTTTTAATACAAACTAACTTCAGGGTACTTGAATGAATAAGTGCTGGAAGTTTCAATCTATTCCATGGCTCCACTAGATGTTTACTTATCTAGTATTTGTTAAACTATTTGTGTTTTGCTCAGGATGCTCAGTGGAACTGGGTACCAGTTATTTAATAGAAAAATATTAACATATATTTATAAAATGTAGTAAGACCTAACTTGTTTGACCTAAAATACTAGAAATCGTGAGATGCTTCCACATAAACTTAAAATGTCTAACTGAGTCACAACAGTGTCTTAACTGGTTCTTCCCATTTTCAGTAGAGAAAACAATATGTCATGGTTAAACGGATGCATTTTAAAAAGATAAAGACTTTAAACAAGCTTTTTTATATATATATTTTTTTTTGCTTTGAACTGTCTGAAAGTTGTCAGCATGTTCAGTGTCAGATGTTTGCAGATGATGCTGTTATCTACATAAAGATACAACAAGCTGCAGAGTGACTGAATGGTAGGAGGGTCACACTGGTTACAGGATATTTTTCATCTCTGAATTGCACTGAAACAGTGTTTTTATGTGTTTTACATTTCTGAAATAAAATCCGCCATGATTTTATTGTTGTTATTGTTCCAAAAGATATCCAAAAAGTAGATTAATTTAACTATCGGGATGTGTTTTGGATCCTAAAATTGAGATTCCAACAAGAAAATTGTCCACAACTCTTGAAACTAATCCTGGTATATTCTTATGAAGGCTGCTCAGTTATCATATGCTATGCTTCTGTCACATATTTTACACTGTCTGCAGCCAAAAAGTATAATCTTATTTAAAACCTGTGATGTCCTTTAAATAAACTTTGAATATGTTACTGTAGATCAAAAACTAATATGGCGGAATGAACTGCAAGGGACATTTTCAGTTCAATTCAACCTTTATTTACACAGGTTAGTCTCACTGAGCCTCCAGGACCCATTTACAAGAGAGACCTGTAATAATAATAATGTAATATTACTTGACATATAATGTTTTAAATATGGATAATTTGAGAAAAGTGGCTTTTAAACGCCTCAATGGCCTTGATCCAGGAGCAGTTAATGGAGGCTGTAAACAAGCGAGGTACAAAACATTGTTTAGACACTCATTCATTTCCTCAGATCCACAACAGTTTACCAGCAGTGGTAAAAACTATGAACTGATTTTAGAGTTTTCACCGCTCATGACCCGTCTGTGAAAACTGATTGTGCCCAACTTAAAACGATCTGTAGTTTTCCTCCTTATGATTTGTTGTTGTTTGTTTTTTTTGTTTTCCATTTGTCTTTTTTGAGTTTTTAATGCTTATTTTAGATGTGTAGTTTATTGTAATTGTTGTTAAAGAGTGTTTTTATTCTTAAAAGCCTGACCAGGGGAATGGGAATGGAAAATGGCTTTTTGCTATAGACATACAGGTCAGCGATTAATTTGAATATGTAACAGTGTTTTACGTACAGTCTCAAAATAAAAGGAGTTTAAAATAAACTGTATATTAAAATATGCTGTTGGTGTAGTTGCTTGTATGAGGTTGCTGGAAAAAAAAAACATGTATTTGACATGTGGTACAATAAAGAAAAGTGTTTGTGATTTTTCTCCATGGCTTCATAAAGAGGAAGAGAAGAAGAAAGCTGTGTATCTGTCTGCAGGTACTTCAGCAGCGCCTAGCCTTGTATCATCTTTCTCAGCAGCACGCCGAGAATGAAGGCCAGACTTTTCATTACTGGCCCTGTTTCACATCCTTTCATGGATCTCCTTTCTTCCCACACACAAGCAAACAAAGCAAGTATAAATACTATATTCAAAAGCCATTACCCTCCGTATAACCGTTTTTGTGGTAACAAAGGACATGGAAAATGTTTACAGATGATGGTGTGGCTAAAGAGTATGGGGTGTCTGAGGTGGCCCTGCGTGTGATTTCTACCAGAACCATTTCTAATAGATTTGTTCTGAGGACCTTCACATTACTTCCCAATTAGAGTATGAAGGCATGCTCCTTCATCAGTATAACTAATGGCACGTTTCATGAGCCGGACATGTTTTGAGATTAAAGGCGTGTTTTCTGCTCACGGAGATAAGGTGCCCACACGAAACGATTACCTTACTGTCATCAAGGTGCATGCACTTGTATTTTTTTTTATACCGTCGTTAGTTAGGTTGATCCATTGTGTTACAATATGGCTGCCAAACGGTGAGAGGAGCGGAAAAACAGCCTGAGAGCAACATCATATAAACCAGATCACTCCAGTTTTTTTACAAAAATCAACAGATGGAGCAAACTAGGCTTTTATTGGAAACAATATGTGTAAAGAGAATGCCAAATATCATTCAATAAAATGCATTTCTCAAACATTTCAGTGTGCAGAGATTAGTTCTGGAGCCTCGTATCGTTTGAAAATGATCTATTTCGTTGCCGTTAATTACAACAACTCCTCAGGATTTGACTGCTATGAACCTGGGATATCACAATACAGTGTGGGGGCCCTAAATCAAGCTCCACACAGCATAATCCTGTTAAAATGTAATAAATAATCCCTGAGCACTAATGTTGGCAATATTTCATTTTAATAAGTTTGTGTAAAATTGAGAGACTGTGGGGAGGGAATTGATGGCATTACAGCTCGGCTCACTTGTGAGTGTGCAGGAAGGAAATCATTCCTTCTCATTAAAAGGTGCAATCTTCGAGTTTCCCCCCCCTCCCCACCCCCGCCCGACCAGATCTTTGTTGTAATAACTGGAGAAAATAATCTCTTTTATTGATGGGCACATGTAGTTGAGAGTATGCCAACTGACAGGTACTTATCTTTTCGCCTGTGTCCTGTGTTAAAGGAAGATATAATTCTTTGTGACTGTTCCTCGGGGGCATCAGCTCTTCAACGTCATTATTTCTACTTAAGCGTAGATATAGTTTCCCCTGAAAACCTGAGAATTAATACGAGAGCCGGCAATCTCAGCCAGCGGTCATTTGGAAACGGAACAAAAACATGTCATAGTTTGGGGAACATTTATTAAGGCGGCTCGCTGACATTATTCACATTTATTGATGGATGCACAAAATAATCTTCATGTTTTGGTGTTTTAACTTAATGACTGTGGTTGGTAACATATTGTTTTTAGGAAAATATCTCTAATTCAGTTAAATATATAAGTATTAATAAAAAAAATCTCTTTTTTAAGTTTTTGTGCTCTCAGATTGATTATTTTCATTACTTTTCATTTTTTATGGGATTTTTAAAACTTAGTTCTCACAGCAATGCATAGGGGAATGAGCTGTTTAGTGCAGTGAGGTTCTTTAGACAGCAGTGGGAGCTTTAGAGTCAGAAAGAGAAATGCTTCTGTCTCACATCTGGCCCTGATGAAACAGATGTTTTTTATCAGTCTTCAGCGTTTCCTTTAACACATCTCAAAAAGCAAGAATATTCAAAGGGAAATGTATACATTCATGTGAGAAATTCACATTTTAAAGATGAGTTTGTTAGAGATTTATACTCACAATTCACAATTCATTGAGAAATGTTTTGCATTTTAATTACATCTGTCTGCACATATTAGTAAAAAGTACAACATTGTCCTTTTTTAATTTTTTATATACTTTTTTTTTGGTCAAACAAAAATGCAGTTTGTGTTTGTTTGATCCCAAAAGTCTAAAAATCTATATTTTACTGACAAAACAAGACAACAGTTTACATTTCACAAGAAAATCACTTCCAAATTCAAAACTGTTCAATTCAACGCAATCATAGGAATAATTCTTAAATCTGGTGTTCGATTTTCTGTCAGAGCAAAAATGAAACTTCATCCGTTTGTCCAGATGTGGTTGTGCTCCTTCAAATGTGAAATTTGCTCGCCATATGTATGTTTCTAACGTGGTTTCTGAAAGTCCACGTGACTTGAAATGCAGTTTTGCGAATGCAGTGAACAGCTGATAACAGTCAGTGTTTAAAAGTTTTAATTTTAAAACTTTAAACGTAACATATTTGAAGGAATGATTCGTTTTCAGGTGACCGCTGAGCACAGAGAAGATGAAACTCGTTAAACAGGACTTTAAAATAATTAAATTCCTAAATCTTTACATCAAGACGTGGTAATAAATGAAAGTGAGAGTGAAATATTGTCTATAAAGCCAGAAATTCAGTTCACTCCTCTCACCTGCAAAGCCCACCCCATCCACCTATTTGCCCCCAACCTAATTCAAGTGTTCCCCCTCTGAACTCCTGCCCGGGTGCATCGACTTATTGCATTATACTATTAAACAAACTTCTTTAAAGCAGAGCCAGACTTCAGAGGCTGCATGCCATGTTTGTAGGCATGGACTGTACAGTACACAGAGATTTCTCATTTCTCCTGGTGACCTTGGGCACAGTGACACGGAACGGTTTCGAGACTTTGATTTGCCACGTTGAGGTGTTGCGGAAAAAGGTGCAATGCAAGATAATTTTGCACCCCCCACTCCCTCGTGGGTGCATGGAGAAGTAAGAAATACAGCAGTTCATCCTCTGGAGATTACAGGTAATACGACACGCAGCCCTTCGTAAACATTCTTGACCCAACCTGATGATGGAGATATGGCTCCAGGAGAGACTTTTCACACTTTGATTTGCCTAAAATGAGATGGAGCAGCCAGTGATCAGACTCTTTGAGGTTCCTCGCAGTGCTGGCTGCACATGCCTCCCAGCGGTGAGCACCTCGCACACGTGCAATGACAACCAGGTGAGCAGGAAGCAGACTTCTGCAAACAAAACTGAGAAAACATCCTCAAACAGATATTGGTGTATTGTTCATTTGAAGGAAATACTAAAACGATCCATCTCAGGCCATTGAAGCAGGTGATAATCCATACGCTTCTGGGAGGGCAGCCCTCGGCGACTTACGGATGAACTATTGTGCATCCCTCTGAGGTCAACACGGTGATACATATGTATGTTCATTTGCCTAATCTGACTTCTACAAATGTCTTACAGGCACATAAAGGGTTTAACACTCACACAGAATGATATCAGGGCATCAGGCGGGCGGCTTATGGGAATATGAAGCAACCAGTTTAAATCGTACATTGAAAGATCTGTACTTCTTTTCAGTATATACAGTGAAACACTGCGGGATGTAATGTGAGGAGGTTTCACTTTATCATTTTAAAAGAATAATCTACAGAATGTGTTGCGTTTTTCTCACATCGATGATAACTATCTTTAAAAAGGCCTCAGAGTTCATTGCAAAATGTTAAAAAAAAACAAGATATTACCATGTTAAGTGTCCCACAGCAATGTCAGTATTTACGTTTCTTTTTTTAAGAAGTTATGCGTATTTGTAAATAAATGAGTTTAATAAAGCGATATAAAAGTCCTGTGAATTATTGAAACTGCTTCTTACTTTTCTGTGTCCATTTCTCCTTAAAATACCTTCAGCCAATTTATGGTTTGAGTGGTTTCATTAGTTGGCTTAAAATAAAAATATTCCATTTTGCGAGTTTTATCACATTTTTATAAAAGTGGTGTTTGACAGCTGCACTGATTTTATATTTAAAAATACTAAATTAGTCTCAAATTAGTTAATCAGTTATTCTTTAGGAAATAAACTTATCTTTTGTACAGGTTTATAACTAAAGGCAGTGATTTTTATCCTTGAACACCGTGCTCATGTTTAAAATGTCAGTGTAACTAATACTAATACTTGACTGCCAGCTCAACTAGCCTGAGTGTTAAATTAAAGCCTTTTTATGGGAACAACTAGCTTAAGTTTATCCACTGCGGGCTCACATTCAGCCCCATCAGATCTTTATCATCAGGCAGCTACTTCTACTCAGTTTGCATTTAGGTTTGCAAAACAGCTTAAATATTTGATATGCATAAAAAATATTCATGTAAAAGACATCAAAAGTCATAAAAATCTAATTCAATGTGAAATAACTTATATTTGGTTTGTTAATTAAACAAACGACAAAATTTTTCTGATTAAAAAGCTAAAATTTAGGGTGATCTTTTTTTTTTTTCGTCAAAAAACTTTTCCAAACTTTTCATTTCTATAGTTGCATCTTCACCTTTGCTGTTAGGTTCCCTTTCTTGATCAAAAAAATTTAATTAAATTTAAAAAAGACATAAGGCTATCCATTCAAAAGGCATTTAGTCCCTTTTTTTTTTTTTTTTTTTCTTGGCCGGTAAACCTATTCATGAATTGTTCTGGCTTGTAGATTGCATTCTAATGCTAATCTAGCGTGTTAAATATCTTTTTTGTTCCCCTTTTTTCACCGTTTTGTCATTCAGTTTATCCAGTTTTGGCCACCCATTTTATTTATTTATGCGCCTGCTTCCATTCATGCGCTCATGTATTTTTTATTATGTTGTTTCACTGTCATGCAGTGTCAACTCACTCCATTCAGTGTGGGCTACTTGAAGGGCTCAGAGGGACAAAGCGTGTACACATTGCACCGCTATTCACTCCGGCCAGCTGGATCGACTGAAAGAAAAGAAAAAAAAAAAAAACCTTGTGAAAAGAAATCCTCCACAATGGCCACAGAAGGAGTGGACAATGCTAACAGTTTTCCAAATACCACTGATTGCTTTCATCACAATGAGGGAAAGCAGCCGCTTTTGCTGAGCTCCACTTCAACAAACAACACCCTCACAAAACCTCCCAACCCACGTTTTGTTCCCAGACAAAACCTCCTCGACCGTCTAAACGCTCCTAGAGCTGGAAATAAAAAAAAGTTCTTTCAGCTTTCTTCCCCCCTTTAAGAAAAAAAAAAAAAAAACAATAAAGAAGAGCGAAGAAAGTGAACGAAATGGGCCTAGAAGTTGTAATTCAGCTGCCGTTTAATTTCAAAACACAAAATAAGAAGAAAACTCGAGGAGTGTCGGAGTCGACAAATTCAAACAGGCGAAATTTAAAAAAAAACAAAATGTGTTTGTGCTTCTTGAATTTTTCCCACAGCGTTATTCTTGTGGGCGGCCTATAAGGAAGAAGGAGAAGGAAGTTCCATGGAGGGAAGGTGTCACAATGCAGAGCGCAGAGCTGAAAGGGTTTAATTAACCATGACGGAGATAATTATCCCTGGACTGTCCAAATTAGTTTAGCATAATCGCTCTGATCCGTGTGTATTCATCTGTCGGCGTAATCTAGAAGAAGTGGAGCTTGTTCGGTCATTTTTTTGTAAGTTCTGTGTAAGATTTGCACCTGCTTTCAACATAAACACATCACTGCATGTATTTTCACGAAAGGTGCCCCTTTTTATTTGAAAATCACCGTTTGGTGGGATCGCCCCTGGGAAAAAGAAAGCTAAGACACTTTTATCTTCGCGATTAAAGTTGTGAAAATAAGGTTGCTTTTTCTTTCTCGTTCTTTTTGGCCTTTGATAACAATGAGCTGATTTAGATTCCCCCCCACCCCCTTCAACCAGCACGTAATGCCATTCAACGCTCGGACAAAAGTGGCCTTTGGAGGATACCTTACACTTCACCTGGCCTGAGAGGAGCGGGGAGAAAGGAAAAGATACCAATCTTGTTCATCTCATCAAGAACTACAGCTGCGATTCCCTTCTGTTTTAATCCAAATAGGCTTTATTGTCCTTTTTTTTTTTTATCTCTTTTGGCTTTAACAAGTGAACAGTAGCTTGAAGTACATAACAGAGTTTAAAAGAAAGCACAAAACATTACAAATTCATTAAGAGTGAGTTAAAAATGTCTCTTTTTTTTTTTTTTTTAAATCTTGCTGCACATGGTAGGAGAGAGGGCCGCGATTATAAACCCACTGGATAAATTGTTGTTTGTCCTGTTAAAAAAAACAAAAAAAAAAACGCTTTTCAGACTCGAATTGAGCAACACCTTGAGAATAAATCCTTTAAGAGTCATGTGCAAATCCTTTCTTTTCTTTCTCGTCTTGGATCACCATAGAGTCCACTAAACAATAAATATTACAGACATCTATTTAAAAAAAAAAAAGAAATATATATATAGGTACACTGGTGGTTTCTAGGGGAAATAGGTTCCTGCATTGGCCCCCCATATCTCAAACACTAAGCCTACAACAGGCAAAAGAACTAAAGTCACTTTATC
>JARVGQ010000309.1:21328187-21349946 GCA_031762355.1 Hypsolebias martinsi | reverse complement strand
TTGTCCAGTTTTAAGACTGGGCTTAAGATTTTCCTTTTTGATAAATCCTATAGTTAGGGTTGGCTTGTTATGCTGCCTTAAGCTTAGACTACTGGAGGACAAATTGACCTAATTTCCTTAAATGACACTAAAAATAAATACTGGTAGTTTTCATTTGATACTATTCTTGACCTGCCATTGTGTATCTGTTCCTACCAAACTCAGCCGGTCGAAGCAGATGGCCGCTTGTCCTAAACCTGGTCATTCAACACTTGCTCTTCTCAATGGCGGATGTCTCCTCTCCGTTTCCGCTTTGCTTTTGCTCTGTCTTGTCTGTGAAACTGTCTGACAGCCTCTCTTCTACAAAATCTTCCGAATCATAACTATGGACTTCCATTTGGTCAGTTGGTCCCGCAACACAACTGATAAGTCTTTGAGGCTTAATGTGACTTATCTGTTTAAATAAAGGTTGAATGAATGAATGAATGAACGGTTCTGCTAAAGGTTTCTTCCTCATGAGGGAGTTTTTCTTTCCACTGTCGCCGTCATTCATGCTCAAGATGAGAGCACTGTGATGGAGTTAAATTCAAAGCAGTCTGCTCCTCAGATAAATAATGTTAACTTATTATTTTATATATGAATGTTTCTGTTCAGTGTCCCGAGATGACTTCTGTTGTGACTTGGTGTTACATAAATAAACATAATTGAATTGAATACAACAAGTAGGCCTGTTGCAATAAACAATAAATCAATTAATCGTATGATAAATTAAAATTATCAACCTCATTTTCATTTATCAGCTTTATCGTTTCTTTGTGTCTCTCTACTGAAGACACTGGATGACAAAAAGCTCAACTCCGGTGCTCTTCACTGACCCTTCCTGTTCTTTTTTCTCTTAAAAATCTGTTTTAACCATCCAATATCATGTTTTTGGATTGTGAAAAGCAGCTAAATGAGAAGCTAAGCTAACAGTCCGGCCTCGGGGGGAAAAAAAACCTTCGTCTTGTCAAAGTTCCAAAATTCACGGTTGAAACCCATGCCTTCATCTAAAAAGTTGTTTTTCTCTGCAAAAAGAAGCTGAGAACTTTACTGATTTTTTTATTAAAAGCTTTGTGTGAAAAATGCTATGCTAAAGAGCTCAAACCAGACCGAGCGTCCACCATTTTGAGAACTGAAAAACAGGAACGCGAGACAGCCCATGTCCTGTCAAGGGGCCTCCCTCCCATTTTACTTACAGAGACACGCTGCTCGCTTCCTCACTATCCATCCTTCGGTTCAAACTGTCGTATACTACCATCCAGTGGTCAAAAAAGGTACTACACTCAAAAATTATCCAATATTTTTTCTTAAATGTGACAATAACTAATTATTGTCAAATTTTAAAAAATATTATCGTTTATCGCAATAATTTCTGAGACAATTAATCGCCCAGCAAAATTTGTTATTGGGACAGGCCTAATAACAAGATAGTCAAGAAACAGCTGGAGTTTAACGATAAAGAATCTAACACAGTTGAGGAAACATTATTTTTAGGTCTTTGGTTCTATTCAGGACTTTCCTTTAATAAATCTATTAAAAAAACACACACAACAAAACATTTTTAACTCACAAAGAAAAACACTTTCAACTCCAAAAAATATGTTTTAAAGGAGTACAGAATAATGTAAAATAAAGACTAATGTTTGGCTGGGTATGTGTTGTATTTATGACTTTTAAAACTTCTGATACCCTTCAATGAGTTTATCATTTTAGTAATCAAATATATAAAGAAAATGGTCAAATGAGACCAGATTGAAAGATGGTTAAAACATAATCTCTTGAATACAATCTTGGACATTGACAGCACATCCAGCTTATTTATCTAAAACAAATATATCTTTTAGCCAGCTGTGTCAATTACAACCAGCTCTTGCTCTGGGGGACAGGAAGCTGGTGGGGTAGGGAGGGTGGCCATGTGAATGATTTGTGGTGGAAGACTTGTTTCCATCAATATGATTCCAGCTAGTAAATTCAGCTGTATCCTCTGAGGTTTCAGTAAATGAACCCAGCAAATATCTCAGCCCATTATGAAACAAATGGAAGAAAATAAAAAACACCAAATCACATAACAGCCAGGACACCCAGGAGTTGGGACTGTTAATGGGGGGAAAAATCAATCTATTATTTGTCTCTTTTTTATTTTGTAAGAATACAACCAGTTTTATTGTCTTTACGGCACAGTGTGAACTGAAACAGTGAATGTTGTAAGCAATTTGCCCGGAGATGCAAGTGGAAGCCCAGAGCAATAAGGTGGTGTTATTAAGCAGATTGCATCTGTGCCGGAAACTCATACAAAGAGGTGGAGCAAAGCAAATCTGCAGTGGCAAGAAAATACACAAACAAGCCAAACCAGAAATTTTTAATTACTGCTGGAGCTAGAGGGCTTACCTCTTGAGGGGCATCTCGGACAACTTGGCTCTGCAGTTCATAAACACCTGCAGTCTCACATTGACCACTTGAGTAAGCACCTGCAACACTCACAGAAAAGAGGCCCAGTCAGAAGCTGGAGAAAAATAAAACCTGCGCAGTAGGTGAAAAATGGCATTGTGCTGCATTTACACTGCACCTTCATCTGTAAAGCAAATACCTTAATATTCTCAAGTTTATTGAGCTTATTAAAGTTTCACCACTGTATAAAGTGCATGGTGAGAACATTCAAATGAATGAAAGGAACACGACTAAATTAGCATAATACAGAATGGGTGAAAAACAAGGCTTTTGCTGTTTTTTCAACATAAATTGTACTTATCCAGTGTTTAAATTAACTTTAGAGACTAAACTAGCAAAGAGTTTTAATTAAATCTGCAGGTCTGAATCTATAGCAAACCTCTTTAAAAGCAGCCATTGTTAACGGTTGTCAAAACTCTGTACAGATTACTTCAAAACAACTGCACAGCTTGAAGCCAGACAAGATGGATTTTCTTCAGAATGTGTCTGTCTCAGAAAGGAGAAACTTTTCTTTATATATATTTTTTTTTCCAATTTGACAAGTTTTGTGACTTTCTGCAGCACTGATTTTAGTGTGCTGTTGTGTCGACAATTGACAAGAGAAGGGAGCAGAAGATTGCAGCTTACAATCAGCAGGGAGGAAATCTTCTGTGCCACTCTGGTGAGGGGGTCAACAATGGCGACAACATTGTAGAACACCTCATTTTCACGTGGTGAGAGGTGGAGCACACTGAGGAGAGCAAACAACAAAACGTTAAAACGTATGTTTCTACAGTGCATTGTTTCCAGAAGAATAACCTCAATTTCCAAATTAAAAAAAAAAAAAAAAACACTGCCTACCTGTGAGTATCTTTGAATTGGACATCTCTTCTGACTTCTCCTTTGGGGGCTGCAGCAAGGAGGGCATCAACTTTCATGACTAAGTCACTGGCACTGACAGATAAAGAAGGTCCGTTCATCATTTATTATATGATGGAATAAGTCAAACAGAATGTAAAAGTAAAATAGCTTTTGAAACTGACATAAAAAATGATACCCACATTTATATTAAAGTACTTTCAATTAAGGCAAAAAAAAAAAAAAGAAGAAAAACACATTTTATTTCTGATGACAAGAATAAAAACGTACTGCTTTGGTTTCATCCCCATTTGTTTTACTTTGGCTTTGACTTTTTCTGCTGAACCACCCAGTGTAATCCTCTCAAGCAAGTGGAAATCCTCCACAGTGAATTCTTCCTGTTCTTCAAACGGACCAAGGATCTAACAAGAAGATAATGCAGTCAGAACATGACTTCTCCGGTTCTTATCGCAGTATGGATCACTTACAACTTGCCCAGGGGATGTTAAATCGAATGTGATTGTGACACACTGTTTTATCCACTTAAAGTCGTGGTATTCAGATATGCTGCCTGCTTTTTCTGGGCTTTCTATTCTGGGAGAAAAGCCCTAACACAGCAAGAGGCATGCAAGATAATATTAATTGTTACTGTCACCTCAGTGGCTGGACTCTTCATCCCTGGCTGTCAGCAGAGCTACTGCTGAGACATCACTCATAAGCTTTATACACACTTATTTTACAAATACACAGACACACACAAACCCTCTACAGTGCAATATGTGCCACCTGCGACCTTTGAGAAACAGATGTTCTACCGATTTGACAATGCTTAGAAAGTGCTCTGCAAATCTGAAGGGAAAATATTTCTCAAAAACAACTGCATAGAGAATCCTTTTCTACTGTAGCAAACACTTTAGCTACTGTCTTACACGATAAGGTGGTCTAGTACACATCCAACATGAAAAAAAACAAACATGTTTTTAAGGTGTAAACACTGACGGAACAGTGTCATTGCCACATCTATAATTAGATATAAAAGTTTCAACTCACATATATACAAATAATTACCATACATACATTTCTTTAAATTACAGTATGTATTGTCAAACAGGGGAACAATTTTCATCTTACTGAACTAAAACAAAGTTAGTTATTTATTTATTTTTTTCCCAACAGATTTTTTTTTTTTTTTAAGTGAAGTTCTGTGGAAAGGGTATAAAATTATTCTCCTGCTTGTTGTAGACAATTCTCTAACTCCTGGGCAGCTGTGGCTGAGTGGTTAGAGCAGTGCTCCTCCAATGCAGGAGTTGGGGGTTTGATGCTAAAGTGTCCCTGGGCAAGACACTGAACCCCTTATTGCCTCTGATTTGTGTCCCATCGGTGAATGTGATAAAATACTGATCATTCTTTGTACAGATACCGTAGAGTGTTGTATGAATGGGTAAATGAGGGGCACATATTGTAGTGTAAAGTGCTTTGAGTGTCTTGATAAGATGGAAAAGCAATACAGTATACTGTATAAGTAACATTTAAACAACCTCGGTTTGGAGAACAAGTTTAATTTTAACCAGACTGACGTATGAACAGCTGTTCTGATCAACTGATATATCAGTCTTTGAATTGAGAAGATCAAATTGAGTTTCCATGCTCCAAAACAACTTTACCGTGTTTTCTGGACTATAAGGCGCACCAGATTATAAGGCGCATTAAGCGAAACAAAACAGTCAGATAAGTCAAACTTTATTCAACTCATTCACAATAACCCTCAACATTGTTTAGTTGTACCACATAAAATCGGTTCGAGGTCAGTAAGCACAAGCAGAATTAATACATAAGGTGCACCTGATTATAAGGCTCAATGTCGATTTTTGAGAAAATTAAAGGATTTTAAGTGAGCCTTATAATCTGAAAAATACGGTAATCTCAAAAGATTTCAAAGCAGTTCATGTCATCACTATTTTTTAAAGCTTTGCACTGCAGTCAGTTTTTACATAGAATTACAGTCACGTCTAAAAATTAGGATACTGTATTAATATTTTTGTCAATCATTTCAGAAAGTGAAACTCAAATAGATTTGCTGCACACAGAGTGAAATATGGCATGTCATTTTGATGATAACCGCTTACAGATAATGAAAACCCAAAACTCAGTGTCTCACAAAATTAGAATAATGAAAAATGGTGCACACTATGGACAGACGAATCCTCGACATGGGCTACAAATGTCACATTCCTCAAGCCAAGCCACTCCTTAACCAGAAACAACATTATGAAGAGTTTTGACAAAAGTGATTGACAAAATATACTGAACTTTTTCACAATATTCTAATTTATTTAAGATATACCTATATATGAATATTTGCGAGGAAAAATAGTAGCAGCAGCAGTTAGCTGTACCACTTCTGGTGCAGCCGAGGCACCTCTGGCAGGACCATTTCTTCTCCACTTTGAAAGATCTGAACTATCCCTTTAAACACCAGGTTTACAGATTTCAACACGTAATTTGTGCCGTCTAATAATTGAAAAACAAGTGCTGAATATTTTGAATTTCTTTGTATTTCTAAGCAGCTAAGGTACAGGCCTATTAAAAGCCTTTATGAATAACAACATTCAGCTTCCTGAATTCAACACTAAAACATGCAGATGTTGTATTTCTGTCATGTCACATAAGAAACCTGTTGTATGATGAAATTTGTCACTAACAGATGTCATCTCAATCAGCCCTATAAAAGATGCTTTTAAAAACAGAAGAGATTTTAATATTTGGTCTGTGTAGGTGGGTGCTTTTGTCACAGTAAAATAAAAACACATCAACTTTTTGTGTCACAAGTCTTGTTAGCTCTAAAACTCCTTATTTATCAAACAGCTATTTGTGTAGTTCAAAAGTTTCCTTTTGTGCTGTCAGGAAACACTCATAGATGAAGAGTAGTGAAATCTTTGAAAACACTGTTTATAACTAACCCAAGGTAGCAATTAACCATTTTATTTGCAACTTAAAGCATAAATCAACTACTTGAATATTTAATTGTTTACAAACAGACCCACATTGCTCTACAATATGATCATTGGGTTGAATTATTGGGTGAATGTTTATGAAGCATTCACTCTATTGTGATCCATTTTTCTTCTGTACATTTATTGGCGTCTTTCTCATTCCACAATTTTTGTGCTATTTCAACAGATCATCAAAACGTTCAGCTCATTCAGAAGGGTGCTATGACTTTTGGTATTGGTGCAGCTTTAGCTTTTTGAAATATTTGGCCTTTTCTCCAATTTTTTTCCCCTGAGAAAATGAACTGAACTCATTTTACATTCTTCAGTTATTTAGATGTGTTTACAACCTTTTACTGCTCCTTTCACATTTTGTTCTGTTTTAGCTTCTTTCAGCTTCCATGTACAATATTCAAACATTTTTTCAGCTACTTTAAACTATTTTCAGCAGGGTTTTTTTAAGCTGTTTGTGCTCCGTTCCGATTCTTTCTGCTAACTAAGACATTTTTGTGCTTCCTATTTTTTTTTTAATTGAACCTTTATTTATACAGGACAGTCTCATTGAGCTTCAAGGACTCATTTACAAGAGATTTATGTTTACAAGTCATTTACAAGTCTTCTTTTAACTTTTCTGCTAATTTCATCTTGTCATGATCCTTTCAGCTTATGTCTGCTAGTTTCAGCTTTTTCCTGCTATTTCAGCTATTACTTAGCTCTTTATGCTAATTTTAGCTTTTTCAGCTAATTCCCCATTATTTTAGCTCATTTCGGCTCTTTCTGCTTCCTTCTGGTATTTTAAGCTGCTTTCTATCTTTTCAGTTAATTTTCAGCTCCCCCCCCCCCCCTAATTTTAGCTTTTTTAACAAATTTCCTAATGTTTGTACTTATTTCTGCTTATTTAAACATTTTTCAGCAATCGTGTGTTCTTTCTGCTTTCTTCTGATAATTTAGGTTTGTTCATCCATTTCAGCTACATTTAAGCATTTTTTTTAGCTGATTTAAGCTTGTTATGTTCTTTCAGCTTATTTCTGCTAGTTTCAGCTTTTTCCTGCTATTTCAGCTATTAGCTGTTTTTATGCTAATTTTAGCTTTTTCAGCTAATTCCACATTAGTTTTGTTCATTTCAACTCTTTCAGCTTCCTTCTGGTAGTTTAAGCTTCTTTCTACCGTTTCAGCTAATTTTCAGCTAAATTTTTTAGCTAATTTCAGCTTTTTTTTAAGCAAATTTCCTAATTTTTGTATTTGTTTCTGCTTATTAAAATATTTTTCAGCAATCGTGTTCTTTCTGCGTTCTTCTGATAATTTAGGCTTGTTCGTCCCTTTCAGCTACATTTAAGCATGTATTTTTTAGCTAGTTTAAGCTTGTTATGCTTTTTCAGCTTCTTTCTACTAGTTTCAGCTTTTTCCTGCTATTTCAATTCAATTCAATTAAAAAATACTTTATAAATACCAAAGGGACCTTATTTGTTGTTGTAACTCGTTATCCTCATTTTGTTAAGATTTGTCATAGATACTGATGGCTGTAGACAGGAAGGATCTCTTGTAAAGGGCCATCCCACAGTGGGTCCTAAGAAACTGGCTGCAGATGCCGTCTGATCCATCCACCCAGACTCGTATGGCCTCTCGGTCCCCCCGGGCTGTAGGACCTGCTAATTTTCAGCTATTTTTTGCTAATTTCAGATATTTTTACTAATTTTCTAATTTTTGTACTCATTTCTGCTTATTTAAATCTATTTCAGCAAGTACCGGCATGTGTTCTTTATGCTTTTTTCTGATCATTTAGGTTGTTCATCCATTTTAGCTACATTTCAGCATGTTTTTAGCTAATTTCAGCTGTTTTTTTAGCAAGTTCTTCTGCAGTAAGCATTCACAATGCACTTTCGCAAGAAATGCAATTTCTCTAGTTATTTATAATCTCCACTGTCAGTTGATATACAATAAGTCAAATACTTTCACAAAGGAAACGTCATAAGCCTTAGAGCCTCAAGTGAAGTTTTCAGTCAACTTTAGGACATTAGATTCAAAAAAACGTTCAACACAGAAACAACTGGACTTTATTTGTAACAGAAGACGTTTCGCTCTTCATCCGAGGATGAGAAGAGTGACACGTCTTCTGTAACAAATAAAGTCCAGTTGTTTCTGTATTGAATATTTTTTTATTTTATCATGTCCTGGATGACTGAGAATCTTCACCAGCATTTAGGACATTAACTTAACAATTAATCACTGTATTACTTCCAAGCCATGGGTTCACACTCCTGACTCTTTGTAATATTACAACGTTACTGTGTTAAAGCTGAAGTCCACTCACTCTGCCATTGCTGATTACTGCCCGCTGTCCAGGACGAAGCTTCAGGACATCTCGACAGAACAGCTGCTGACTAAGGATAAAATCTACTTCCAACATGTTGAATTTTTTCTCAAAGGCATCCACATCCATGCCCTGGAGCAGAATAACAAACATTTATTCATGTTAGAAACAAGGCACGGTTTAAATAAAAAAAACAAGGACTTTCTGAATGCCTCGTTTTGTGATACGAATGAGTCGTTTTGGGACATTTCTCTCATTCACTGCAGCCTGTCAAGAAATGGCAGTCTGAGTAATAAATTACCATAAACAATGATGTATGTAAAGTAAAATCGTTTTCATTATATCATGGACGCCTTGCACTTCTACAGTCATTGCAGTTTTCAAACTTGCTGAAAAAAAAATGTAAATGAGAGCTGTCAGAAATGCATGCGTAAAAATGAGATAAATCAATTTGTAATTAATATAACAAACTCTTAATTAAACCGCAGCCACATTTATCCATAATAAAATGGTTGTGGGAGTGTGGAGGGTTTGTGGAGGCAGGTTATTAGTTTCTCCAACATTTCCCTCCTCAGGAGATCAGGTGAAATACCAATAATGTCAGCACAATCCAGTCAGCAAGTCTGTCTGGCAGCCAATAATAAACTTGTATCCCTTGGCTTTGGGTCTCAAGTCACAAAGCTGCTTCCTACCTATCTTTCCATGGCTATTTTCAGCTCATTCTCTCCCCATTGTTTGGGGGCTTGTATAACTGAAGGAAAGTTTGCTGTGCTCGCCCCAGGTGAAGCATGGACTGTATGACTTACTCCTGATGGGAGAGGAAGGAGCTCTCCTGTCAACTCATTTGTTGATTAGTCACTGAGAATCTCTCTTTTTTTGCTTCTGTGTAGGGTTGTGTGGGTGGAAACTGCAGACTACTGTACAGCGCAGTGGCTGCAGATTGCTTACAGCAGCAGAGCGATGGTCAGGCTCGGCTGAACATACGTAGCTCACACAACGATGAGCTGGAGTTCAGCTATTCATCAGCCCCAGGAGAGGCAGGTATACACCAGCACTTTTAGTTAAAGACGCTTCGTGCGGAGTCCGTCGTGTGACGGCCCTGTGACACTTCAAGTGGAACTGACACTGAACAGGCTGCTTGCCGTGGTATCCACAGGCTGCGGTGCATCTAAATGTATTCTGTTTGCTGATGTTTAAGGGGGTGAGAAGATTGGCTCATCAATCACAATTTTCCCTGACTGTGGACTGAAATCAAGAAAACAGAGTTGGGACAAATCTCTGCAACTAGTAAACCACAGCCTCTTTTTTATTTATTTCATTAAATCAATGATGAAATACACTTATTAGTCATAACACTAAATAATTCCTCCAGTGACTCCGGTGAAAAATAAAACTCTGAAATTGTAATTACTGTAGGTCTGAATGTCTTCAAGGGTTTAACTACACAATTTGTACTTTATAATTTAAAAATAATAAAAAAAACTAAACTTTATCAGCTGATGGGAGTTTCTGATACAATATTTTGGTATTATAATAACCTGTGAGTGTGGGAAAAGTCTAAAACACCTTAATATATATATACTAAAATAAATTAGTACTCACTACTTGTACTACTATTCCTACTTCGCGGTCTTTCACTCATCGCGGGGCTTCACAGTATGGATCCCCCGTGACAAACGAGGGACTACTGTAGTTTAATACAACAACAAAAGTGCAGGCAAGCACAAAACACTTTGCAGCAATAACCCAATGAGTAGTTTTGTCTCCTAAGTGTCAAAACCAGCGTTATAAATGTAGTTCGTTGTTTACCTGCATCAGTAAATCCTTCATTTTAGTCCCCTGCTGGAGGAGCTGGCTGCTCTCTTCTTTTAGGAGTTTTAGCACAAATTCTGCTGCAGCCTTATTCTTCTGGGTGAGGAGAGAGACCCAGACAGCCCGGTACACCACGGTGTTATCTTCACGGGGCTTTCCACTGGGGTTATTTATCACCCCAATACGCACACCAGGACTGGACTTCTACAGTACATACAGTACACAGAAGAGCTGACATGATTTAAACTTGTTTCACAGATTCTCATTTATCCAGTGATGCCACTGAGAAAGAGCACCAGTAAGAGGGTGTTATTTAAAAGTAAAATTATTTGGTTTATAGCACAATAAAACTGAAGGAAAAATGTGCTGACTGTACTCACCACGTGTTTGAGGGCATTCAGCAACAGCTTCCTTCCTGAAACCTTGTCCAAGTCTCCAATAATCCACATGGTCACAGAAGTCATCCCATCTGAATCTAAGGTGAAAAAGTGAAATGACAACAAGATTTTAAAGGTGTCTGTTTAAAGTCCAAGAGCCATAAGTTTTCAGTTGCAGAAAACCTACAACTCTTGATAGTACTAACATTGATACATATTAATTCAGTTTTTGTTTATTCAAAAGCTGTTAATTAATATTAACAAATGCACATATCTGACTTTCAACCTTTATTGATGGCAGTCCAAGCCTATGGCAGAAGAACAAGTTGACCCTAACTATAGGATTTACGAAAAAGGAAAGTCTTAAGTCCAGTCATAAAACTGGACAATGTGTCAGCCTCACAGACAGAAACTGGAAGTTAGTTCCACAAGAGAGGAGCCTGATAACTGAAAGCTCTGCCTCCCATTCTGCTTTGTGAAATTCTAGGAACCATTAGTAAACCTGCAACCTGTGTTGAGGATAAATATCAGCTAGAACACCAAATCTGAGCTTAACATCTATGAAATCCAGAGTTGTAGCCATTTTTGTGTTCTCTAAAGTCAGATGGCTGTGGCATCCATCTAGATTTAGGTTAAGTCCAAATCTTCATCAGTTGCAGATGTTTATAATGATTATTTTAACAATGTTTCATTGAAAGTTTTTCTGTGGCTTCTGAAATATTTTTGCTAACAGACAGATGGAGTTGATTCCAATAGTTAAAAGCAGAGTTTTCAACACAGATACATACTCAGTCCTCAGAATGTAAGTGAGGGATCAGGCTCAGCTACTACCACACCAAATTTTAGTTCAGGGTCAATACAATTCCCTGAGGTTTGCAGCTGTTTAGTGTTTGCTAAAGTTGATTTGCTATGGTAGCCATCTTAATTTGGGTTAACTGGAAAAGTTAGTTGTTGACTGTTCAGCCAATTAGTTCCTGTGAGTTTCATTAAAACCCATTTAAGGTTTTGTGAGATATTTTGCTAACAGTACAGACACAGGCACAAACATTATCACTCTGCCTTTGCCTTCAGGGGTGTGAGATTCAATTCAACCTTTATTTATACAGGTTAGTTCCCATTGAGCCTCAAGGACTCATTTACAAGAAAGACCTGTTACAGACTAACAAATACGTGAGGAAAACAGAAACACGAGGGGAGGGGAGGTTAAAAAAAAATCATATCTTGCACTATGTCCTGGAAGGGGCACAGTGTGAAAGTTGCAAAAAAAGACCTTGCACATAAACGGCTACGGATTACATCATAATACATTTATACATGAGGAGACAGACAAAGGCGGTAAGTTGTCCGTGGACACTGCCAGAAAGTTCCATAGTCCTGATACAGATGGCACAGTGTCCATCAGCCAGCTCAATTCTGATACAGGTCCACAGATGTCCTCAGGAAGGGCGAGGAGGAGCAGAGCAGAGCTTCTTGTCCAGGAGAAATTTGAGATAGTTGGCCTGTTCAAGGCCAAGCGGGGAAGCCAGATTAAAGATAAAATTGTTTTGGGACAAGCCGACTCTGCTAGTTTTTTTTTTTTTTGTCTGCCTTCATAGTTCTGCTGGTACATTTCAATGGTGGCTCCAAACACCACTTTTTTAGTCATAATTTTGTGGAGATAATGAGTTTATACTGCTACTACCAAGACATGCTACTAGAACAGACACCAGGTCGTGTCTTTAGTTTAATGTTGTGGATTCTCAGCTAAACAAAAATGGCTCCTCTAGTTTAATACTTTTTTTCTTTGTGGCTTTTTTGTTTTTTGTGCTACCGAACTAGAAACTGCTGTTTGAAAGCAAACTAAAAACCAGTCAAAACATCTCCCACTCTATGCAGTCCTGTAAGATCAACTGGGTTTGACAGGTGATGAAAAGTTCCTGCTGTGACCTTTTCAAACCAGGTGGCTTTAAACTTGCCTTCTGCTGCTAAAAATGTCACTAAAGTTCCTATTACTGAACATTTTTAGGATTCCGACCAGTGTTTTTGGTCAAAATGCACAAAGTTCATTTTGTGATGATAATCTTTTTGTTGTTCTTGTTGTTGTTGTTTTATTTGTTTACAAATGATACTTCAATCATCCTTATGTCGATATAATTACTACACTTGTTGCTTCTGGAGGTCTATCAGAATAATCACTTCACATTCTTCTTGACTTATTTATTCACTCTTGTTTTTTATTATTTTTAATATGTGCATTTAAAGGAGACTTTAAGAATGTTATGATGCTAAACGACCCTGATAAGAACTGATAAAAACAATTCCACAAATAACAGGGCAATGTCTAAATGTTGTGTTTTGTAGTAAAATATATGAATAGAGCATCTGTATATCAGATTTCCAAACATAAATCTGGTTTAGAAAGCTTTTATTGTCACTTTATACAATACACTGAAATTATAAATGTCTCTTGACTGATGCGTTTGACATCAAAACATAAAAAGGCAAGTCATTAGGAATAAAACAGTGAATAAGTAGAGAAATGTATTTCTGCTGACGCTCTAATGGCTTTAAAGCAGCACTAAACAATATGTATAAAATAATAACTATAAAGCACTACCAGATTATTGAAAATTTTTGTCCTAGTCGTTATTTTAATTAGCATGCTTATCATTTATGCAACATTTTTGCTTAACAGTGTCTTGTTTTATTTTCTCTGCATCGTCAAATCTCTATAATCGGCCTAGATTAATTTCCATTATGCTATTTTGCACAAAAGACGACGAAGAGACACCGCAACGGAAGACCAGACGATATCCATCCTGCATATCTAGTCTTTGATCTCTCTGGTCCATTTAAAATTTTAATTCAGACAGCTGAAGAAATTTGCTTCCGTGTTGCGGAGCACTTGTTGGAACATTTTTCATCTCGTTTTCTTCGCACAGTTTTGTGCAGCTGCGTTGCGGAGATTTAAGGCTTTGATCGCTGGATTGTAAAAACCTCTCCTTGCTTTGCAGGGGAATTGTGATACTCTTCCGACTACCTGTAGATCGTTCCAACATTCATGTCTGTGCTATTTTCTCTCCACTCTGGGTGTAGCCTTATCTATATTATGGCAGGAGAAAAAAGAAAGTAACAGAACTATCAGACACAATGCAGAGCATCTGTCTGTCCCCTGAGGCTATAGTAGAGCATTTAGATAAACACTGAGCATTATAAATAAATGAAGGTTTGATTTGCCTGCAACATCCTAGTAAATGTGTGTCTGTGTGTGTGTGTGTGTGTGGCCTCCATGACATCCTGCCAGCACTCTTCCTGAGTGAGTGTTTGACCGACCCATCAGCATGTCTCAGACCTGCCAGTCACTCCGACAAGAAGGGGCAGAGTGTCTACAGTGGGCTCCAGCAGCTCCCCGCTCCTCCTCTTCGCTCCTCAGCCGCTTACCGGCGTGATTGACGCTAATGAAAAAACTGGGACAGTGGTTTTTCAGGCGCTCGTGCCAAGAATCATGACGAGAATCCAGAGTGAGGCGGCAAAGACGAGAAGCGAAACCGATCGCTGGGACGTGATTAATAAGAAAATATTTTAAAATACCCCCCCCCCCCGTGCTAAATAACTGTTGATCAACATGGAGCTGTGAGTAACATCTGGCATGTTTTAGGGGCTGTACTACAATCAGTTTGAATTAGATCAAGGAGCAGCCAGTGTTGGCGAGACACAGGAGAACTAATGGGGTTAGCTTACATCTGATTATAACTCCCCGCTTTGCAGCACTTCACCACAAGTTCACTTGTGCACGTGTCGGTGAGATTTTTTTTACTCTAATCCTATTAAAGCAACTTGTGTCCTGTGAGCACAAATCAAATATAAAGCTGATCATTTGTGTGAATTTTTTCATCAAAACACAGCATTGTTGCTCTTTTGCTGCTTCATTTAGCTGTTTGGAATCACACGCTGCTCTACAATCGCACCCAAATCTGTTGCTTCCATTGGCATTTTAACTATTTAAATTTATTTATTATGTTTGTTCTTCATTTGGGAAGTGATATAATTACATACAAAGAATATGTAAAATTTGGTATTACAGTAGTCCCTCGTTTATTGCGGGAGTTTGGCTCCAAACCCCTGCAGTAAGTGAAATTCCACAAAGTAGCCACGTTATATTCATTTTAGTATGTACTGTATATACCTTTGTATATTTTAAGGCTTTAGAAACCCTTCCCACACTCTTTCAATGAATCTAAACCCTTAAACCTGCATCATTTTAACAACATGCATACTAAATTTTACTTACCAGCTCTTCCTGTCCGACTTGGTTCACTTCTGCAGACGTACCCTGCACGTACCTTAAATGTAGCGTCCCCGCTCGGAAGTCCTCGTGGGCCGGCTACCAGCTCTCAAGATTCACCAATCTAGAGATCTGGTTCTGCTGGTCTGATTCAGTGGGTTCAGTGCAGTTCTCTGCATCTGCTGGGCGCCAAAGTCAGAGTAAGCGCCAAACTTTTTCTGATAAGATCAAAACTTTCCCTCTTGTACACTGTATTTCAGCAGAAGGAAACTGGGCTTCTGGGCAGGGCCCTGTCGGCTTCTGGGAAATGTAGTCATTTTGAGCGGTAATACAGTGTAGGCTTATTGAGAGAAAACTACAAAATGGCGGCTCCTGTCCGAAGTATTTTGTTTGTTAACTTTTTACTGTACAGTATCCAGTACTGACCCAATGACGTAAGTAATATTAAAGTTGACAATCATGTGTTCTGTACAGTTATATTTTATTTTTTTTTATATGTTAATGTGCGTTGACAAACCGCAATATAGCGAGTTTGCGAAAGTTGAACCGAGAAGTAACGAGGGGCTACTGTACAACTTTTTTTAACGATTTCCATCACCCGCCAGCAATGTAAAAGGCTGAGCAATAATTTTTTTTGTCCATATATGCTTGTTTATGTACATATGTACCATTACGTCCCATGAAAACAATAAATATCTCGTGAATTGGTGGATGGATTGGAATGAAACTCTAAAAATGATCAATGGATGTGCATCATTCTGCAGGCACCCTGATTTAAGATGGCTGCCACAGCCAATCTATATTAGCCGAAACAAGCATGGCTTTAGCACACACAAATTTACAGACAATGGGGTAAAGTTTATACTGTAACACTTACTCTGCAGCTCTTGTGAGGTGTGGCTGTGGCGGCCATCTTGAATTAAAACTGTTGTTAAAGGCGGCAGGTGGTATGTTCCTTCAAGGAATGTCAGACATTTATTTATGACAATTATTGTAAATGCTGTTTTGTCTTTAATTGTGCTGTTTAAAAAGGCTTTTCACAAACATCTACCATTAACTTATGAAATTATTTAAAACTTCATGTGAACAAATGTTTAAGACACCGTGAGCTCACATCCACGTGGAGATATTTGTGTTGTTGGTCTGCCACCAGTCAGGCTCAGTCACCGGAGTGATGCAACATGTCACATGGATGAGCGCACACGTTCCTCCTGACAGCGGTCAGAGGAGAGCAATTTCATTATGTCATGTTTTCACCTGACCGTCAAACAAATGCACACAAGAAAATCTCTCAGAATGCAGCCAGGGGAAGCAAACAGCACAACATATATACCTGCGAAAAACGCATTTCATGGTTTGACACTTCATATATATTGTTGTCTGTATAAATTACCTCTGTGTGTATGCTCTCGTGGTTGAGTGACAGTGTTGTTCAAGAGTGTGTGTGTGAGAGTTGCACTTTAAGAGCGTTAAAGAGGGGTATGCTGACAGATTGCCAGCCTATCATACACCCATTCACTTGCACAAATCTATCTTGTCGGAGCGCCACAGAAAGCCTGTGATTCCCTCGTCTCCTTGCTTCACCTCCTCCTCCTCCTCGCCCTCCTCCTGTCTGTCTCTCCATGAAGCAAATCCAATACACTGTAACATTATCCAGGCCTCGCCTCGCTATTTGGATTCTCTCCCGGAGCCAAAAAGGCACACACAGGGCCAAATTGATTTTCCTGTTGCGCTAGATTTGTGACAGTCGGGCAGAAATCACATTGCTCAACCGCCAATGCCCCCCCCCCCCCTTTTCTTTTTCTGTCTCTAACATGCACAGGAAAACACACCTTCCACCTCTCGATTTCTCTCAAGCAATTCAAAGCATCCTCAAAATATTTTCCTACCCCTGTGAGACATCAGGGACAACAAACGAGGCATTTGTCCCCCATTTAGACGGATGAAGTGCTAAAACGAGAACAGCAGTGTAAAGTGCCCCATCAGCTACGAAGCGCTGAGGTCAGAGCAAAACATCCCTGAAAAAAGTTTTCATAACCGTCTCTAAGTTCATATCAAAATCTGCAGGACTAGTAAAAATGTACTTGTTAGGAGCTCTAAACTTCTGTATTTTTCTCCAGGTTTCCGTGTAGAGATAACAGTGTTTGCTGCTTGGTTTGAGTGTGTACATGCTCTGGTTTGACAAGTTGTCTCCTGGTACAGCCTGTCAGCGCAGCATCATTTCCTGTCAGCCTTAGTAGAACTGTCAGTTCCCCCCAAAAATAAGTTGAAGACGTATCCATTACCGGGCTGAATCTGATACATATTACATCAAACTTCACACAAACATGGCACAAAAACTCAGCTGTCATCAGCTCAGAGCATTGTTACTGATAACACGGCGGAGATAAGACAGAGGGAAATGCCACAACAAAATTCACCACTGAAAAATGTAACAATGCTTCTAGCCACAGATCAAGAAAGGTTACTACAACTACCGTATTTTCCATCGTACACGTCGTACAGCTGTATAAGTCACATCAGTCCAAATATGTCTAATAAAGTGGGGGGGAAAAAAACATAAATAAGTTGCTTCGCCATATAAGTCGCATCTATTATGCATCACCGCTGACCACCCAGAAATGGTATTGTGACAAAAATTGATTGGCTGCTAAATGGCAGCCACGGGAGCGCGCACAGGAGGACTTTAACAAGAATTTAACAAGATTAACACTTTAAAACAATTATTTGTTTGCTCGACATTATAGTCAATGTGTGTCTCAATTTAACGTTTCCTTAATAAATGCACTGTAATGGTCAAATCAGCGGCATTTCAAAAGCTGATGCGCAAAAGTGGGCGCGCCCAGAGGGATGACTCGCCGTACATTTCTTCGAAATTTAACAAGATAACCACCTAAAAATATTTTTTGTTTGCTCGACATTATAGTAAAGGTGTGTCTCAGTTGAATTTTACTTAATAAATGCACTTCAATGGTCAAATTAGCTGCATTTTGCCGGGGCGGCGCAACGAAATGAAGCTGATTTGATGGTTGCTCCTGGCATGATCCCGAAGTTGGACGAAGTTGGCATACTATGGCAAGCCGATTGTGTCATTAATAGCCACTTTCACCTATTACATGACACAACAGTGTGCCATACTACTCGAGTGGCATCTAGTGGCTGAAAATGGTAGTACAGTATTTGATATTTTCCGTGTCAGAATGAACGAAAACGGTGATATCTCATCCAAAAATTGGTTTATAAATATGGGGAGAAAAAAAAAAAAAATAGGTCACTTCAGAGTATAGGGTATGCAAATTAAGCAAAATTGTGTTGACTTATATGCCGGAAAATACAATATGTTACCAAAATACCAAATAATAAAATTAAATTTTTTTAGCTGCTCTATTTTTTCTGCCCAGTTTTCATGATTCATCTCATTCAGCACCAAATCATAGCCAAGTTTTATATGACTATTTAGATTTGTCACAAATCCTTTGTTTTTCAGATAAAGCAGATATTCTTGTTTGTGTGTTTTATCCAGAGTGCATAATTTAATTATAAATTGAAATAAAAGATGTTTCTATATGAATCTTAACAAATTGAATATAGTCAGCTGGACTTCCTATTTGGTCACTTGTATGTTTCCAGGTGTAAATAGTTGTGAAACAACCTGCAGAGGCCACCCCTTTTGTTTGTCATGTTCCTTATAGGATCATCTCACAGGATGTAAAATGTGAAAAGTTGAAACATGTTATTTTTCTGGTAAACATCTCACTGAGTGGTTTGGTGGCTAATGTGACACAAACTACCCCTTTTAGTGCAATCTGTAAGCCTAAAATTTTAAATCTTTTATCAGAATTAAACATCGAATGAGAGGTAAAATGTGTTCAGGAGACAAAAAGGGGAAATGATTGTATAGGTTCTCAGACATGATGAATCCAAAAACAGTATCTCCTCTTTTTTTTTTTTTTTTGGAAAAAGGACGTTAAACCTTCCATTTTTTGAGGGGTTAAAAGTGACAAAATGAATAAATTAATACATCATGAAATCAATAATTATGCTATTAATTAAATAAATGTATAATTTAGTTATTAATACAATATTAAATAATAAAATATACAGGTGGTCCTCAGTTTCCGGCTGTCTTGGTTACCGGCCGTTTCGCGTATCCGGCCCGCCTCCCCATTGACGTCATCGGCCGAAACGGCAGTATTTTTCAGAAATTTTCATTATTTTCTGAGTTTTTTTGTGTTTGTTAGCAAGTTAACTGCTCTAAAATACATTTTAGATGTACAAAATGTATGCTGGCAGTGTTTTAGGTTGTAAATAACGTATTTAAAAAGACGTGACGGCCGCCATGTTGGTTTTAGTTTCGTTTTCGGCCGCCCCGCCGCGAGCCGGTCCCGGTAACCAGCATTTCCGGTATCCGGCCGGGCCGTTATAACGGAACTACGCCGGAAACCGGGGGTTACCTGTATATGAGAATGTTCAAAAACTCTGTGAATAAATATGAGCCAGATGATTTTGTTGATAAAGTAGTCCCTCGTTTATCGCGGGGGATCCGTACCCTACAGTACAGTGCAACACAGTAGTTCAAGTTCAGTAAATTTTATATGAAAGTTTTAAGAAACCCTTCCCACACTCTTGTTATAAACTCTTAAACCTACATCATTTTAACAACATACTTCACTAAACTTACCTTACCAGCTCTGCAGAACAACAACAGCTCTTGTTCCGATCCAACTCTGTTCTTTTCTGCAGACCTATCCTGCAGCGATGAAGCCCACAAATCAGTCCTCTAAACTCTTAAACCTACTAATTTTAACAACATACAGTACTTATATGTAGCTACTACCAGTACATTTTATTTAAAGGGCTCTGCAGAATAACAACGGATTGGTTCTGTCCGACTCGATGAATGGGAAAATAAGTCTTGTTGTAGCCTGATGAAGCTCCATCCAGCTTGACGTGCACGTGCTGCCTCTAGGAGCAAGGCTGCCCAGGATTTAGTCCCACCTCTGGCCTGGTTCGGACCAGCACCGCACGACCAGAACCAGGCTGAAGCCTGCAGCCGCCTGTCACCTGCATCTTCCAGGATCCGGGTCACACTGAGTCCAGCTCAACTGCAGCCCAGCAGCTCAGCAGTGAAGACACAACTTGAAGGACGAGTTCAGCTTCAGAAGTATTTGCAACTTTCCTGCCCGTCCTGTGAGCTTATCCTTACAGTACTTACAGTATTTCCCCTAGATAACTTGTCATGGAATGGAGGGGCGCTCATCTCATCCGTAATTTTTGTTGTGGGGTGGGGACAGAGACAGACACACATCTGAGCCATGCACTGTTTGTACTGGCTGTTTTTGAGTGGCGGGGGGCGTTCAGCGTGAGGGAAGAAGCTGCCTTTAGCCTTTTAGCTAGTGCACCTGCATTGCGACTGAGCCACTAGTTTAGCGTTGCGTCAGTGCCGACAGGTGGTTGTGGGGCGGGGAGGGGTTTGGTAGACGGGGCGCTCGGTTCTGTTGATGGGGCGGGGCGCCCCGCTTGTATAATGGTAGGGGGCACAGTGACTTTTGCCTATGCTGCAACACTTTCCCTCTGTTTGCATCAAGTGGTGGTTGGAAGCAGTGTTGACTTCTGGGAAGTGAACTGAAGGCTTCTGGGTAACGTAGTTCTTTAGACTGGCAAAACGGTGAATGAAAACTACAAAATGATTGCGCTTTTTAATTTGTTTATTTTATTTTTATTTATTTATTGGAAAATATTATGTACAGTACTATACGTCCACAAACTGCAATAGAGCGAGTCTGCGAAAGTCGAATCGCGAAGAAGCCAGGGCCTACTGTACATCTAGTCTGGTCTCTTGTTTTTGTTTGACTCTACTCATTGTTTTATGACTGTTTCTTCCTGCTTGCGTGTTTTTGCTTGTGACTCATTCTCTGGAAGATTTACGCTGACTTCACATGTTTATTTTCTCATCTTTTCACTCACACACACCCACAAAAGACTTCCATGATCACTAAAAGAGTTGTAAGCTCCTGCTTCTCTTTGTTTTCCCTCTTGCTTTACCCTGCAGCTGTGCAGCGGTGCATTTGACAATTGCGTCTGCCTACACTCCGATGCTGTAACAGTGCTATCGTTCGAGGCTTCTTTGAGTTAGTCTGGATCTTTTGGCGTGCTGTCATTTAGGTGTGTTTGACCCTGTGGAGCCAATTCAATCTCTGTCTATCCTCAGGTAATATCCTCCTTCTGCTCTTATCTCTGACTTCAAATTACTGAGCTTCAGCCCAGTCTCCCTGGCAGAGCTCACAGAAGGAAGGCGCTGAACAACGGGGGAGCTTAAGGTCATGAAAGGTGACGAGTGGATTGAAAAAGGCAGAAGGTTGACTGGAGATACACACTGGGAATTGCTGCAGCTTTATAGTGTAACTCCAGCTCAGAGCGTTAAGTTAGCAAGGAAATTGGTGCCGTCCTTGCATCATTCTCGTGCACGATATCTGCTTTTGGAAGTGCAGTTGAAATTATCTCGCTGCTAATCAGTTGAAAAAGATCGAGTTTTTTATTTTTCAGCAAAGCAGACTTTCTTTTCTTCCATCCCTGTGTGTTCTCTGTTGACAAGTTCAGACTGTTGATCGATGTCTACAAGTGCTGTCTGTGCGGTTTCAAAAATTAGCTTCATATATACTATGTGTTCATGTCACAATGTGGCAATTCATTATATATATA
>JARVGQ010000309.1:21235366-21245758 GCA_031762355.1 Hypsolebias martinsi | reverse complement strand
GTTGGCACCTCCACATCATTGCATTCAGTTTTTATTCACAATTTGTTTAGTGTCCCAACTTTTTTGGAATCCGGTTTCTAAATGTACATTTCATTTTGTGTGACTTCACTGGCAGTTTGTAGTCCAGTGCTAATCCAGGACAGTGCTGTTAGGTTTATTGAGCTGTCAAAATGATTAAGAACAAAAATAAAAGTTCAGTTTAAAACAAAGTCATTCTGTAATTTGTATTTTTGAAACTGTCCTGCTTGTTGACTTTGCTTCTTTATACAAAATTATTCAAGTTTTATAGATTAATACATATAGAAATAGACACATAGTTAAAGAGTGAGCAATATAGATATAGATACATAGATAGCTTTAGAATGATAAAAATAGATACAGACTGTGATGAGATCCTGAGGTCCATTGTGCCATTCATCCACAACCATCACCTCATGTTGCATCAGGATAATGCAGAGACCCATGTTGAAAGGATCTGTACACAATTCCTGGAAGCTGAAAACATCCCAGTTCTTGCATGGCCAGCACACTCCCCAACATGTCACCCATTGAGCATGTTTGGGATGCTCTGGATTGGCCGTGTTCCAGTTCATGACAATATCATTGAAGAGTGAACCAACATCCCACAGGCCACAAACAACCTGACCCTCTCTATGTGAAGATGTGTTGCACTGTGTGAGACAAATGGTCACACCAGATACTGACTGCTTTTCTGATCACCTCAATACAGTAAAAGTAAACAGCACATTTTAGAGTGGCCTTTTATTGTGGGCAGCCTAAGACTCACCTGTTAATAGTCACGCTGTCTATCAGCATCGTGATATACCACACCTGGGAGGTGGATGAATTACCTCAGCAAAGGAGAAGTGCTCATTAACACAGATTTACACAGAACGGTGAACAATGTTTGAGAGAAAAAGGCCTGTTGTTTCCACAGAAAAAGTCTGAGGTCTTTGAGTTCAGCTCAAGAAAAATGAGAGCAAAAAGAAGCGTAACATTTATATTTGTTCAGTGTATGACAAAGCTGCAACTCTGTGAGGGTTTGTGCAGTATAGTGTCAAGTGAAACAGTTTCATATTTGGGAATCCACAAGTAGGTTATTCTAGGAGATGTCTGTTCATTTGAGGGAAAAAAAAAAAGCATGAATTATTTCAGCACCTTCTGCCAAAGCAAAATGAAGCAAAGATGTTTTCTGTGTTTGTTGGTTAATCTATGTAATGGTCATTAAGACAATGCAGGAAGTTATTATAGAAAAATTAGATTTAGTGACATGTCACATCTTATACAGTACATGTCCAGTCATACTGTATTCTCAGGTCAGGTCAAATTGAGACAGCCCTCCAGCTCTGACAAAGGCTGGTATCTCTGATAAGAAAATGTCCTCAGTATTTCTGCTATTTTTTAAATTAAATTTATAAAAATCATCAGTCATTTGTCCTTTTTCTCGGCTGCAACAAAGGTTTGAGGCTGAAGCGTGTGAAATTTGTCCAAAAACTGAAGCAAGAACAAAGAGCCCCTTGAGGCTTTAATATTAGCATTTCTCAGAATTGTGAGATGAATGAGTAAACCACAGTCTACGGGTACAGGAGGTGTTTTGCATGTGTGCACACATGTAGATAAAATGTTTTGGAACCTTTAAGAGATTGGTGTAATTGGTTTCTTAAAAGGAAAATGTGTTTTTCTAATAACTGTCTCCCAGGTATGGGCATATTGAGGCGTAAGCGCTGAATAAGTGCAGCATTGTTCCGTTAGCTGTGGGGATTGACAACAAGGTGGGCTGCAAACTTCTGCACAGCCATGGTCCAGTGAACCTGAGTGGTTTTTGTTTGATGGAGTCAGTGGAGCAAAGAGGCGCTTTAGGTGTGCCTGCCCGGCCATCAGCCTGACAGCGCACATCAAACCCTGTATGAATAATCGCTTAATGTGAGAGAACAGCGCTAGTGCCAAACACGCCGCCGCTCCGAGGGCATCAAATGTTTCCTAACGTCACTCAATGATTACCAAATCATTGCAAATCTTTAATTCACAAAGAGTTTATTCTCTCTGTAAATGTTACTGACATAATGATTTGATCTGTTTTACATATAATTAGAAAGCCATCAAAGTACAGTACTTGAATATTTCATTAGTTAAGACAGGTTTAGATTGCTTCCTGTTTTCTCATTTTATTTTGCAAAGATCGGGTCATCTGAGATGTGTTCCTTCAATGTTTTTATTGTTCGCTCGCTCTCTAAAAATAGGGAGTAATGAAAGCTATAGAGTGTCTAAAGGCTTTAAGGACATCTGAGAATGTAATTGCAGTGTTCAAGTTAAATGGGGGAGTCAATGTGAATAGCAATGCACCAGTCACACTTTTCTTTAGGCGGATTCCAGTTTGTTTTTTGTAAACCTCTGACCTGCCGATTCCTTTTTCCCTAAATACTGAAAGTACCAGCTTACAATTTTATATTATAGCTTGTTGAAATAGAAATTTGAATGTGTTTTTTCATGATTACTGCTTACTTACTACACAATTGTGTTTGGGATTTCTTCTTTTTTTTTTTTTTTTCCAACTAAATAAAAAGTTGCTGTGCATCCTCATCAATCCTCCCTCACCTCAGTAATAAATCTGTTTGTTGTTGTTTAATCACACAACGGTGGTTGCACAGACCACATGGCATCACTTCAGCACATTATTGAGTCTTGACACCTGCTTTTCTTTTCACATGGTGACCATTTTGACTCTGTTACTACCTCACGTTGCAGTATGGAGGCACACTGACGGTGGGTTGGCTTCAACACTTTCACCACCTCAGTCCATTCAGAAATCACACTTAAAAGCAGGGGTGTCAAACTCACAAAAGGGGTCCAAAATTAAAACCTTTGTCAAACTAAGGGCCAGTTTCAGGATCTACATTAACTCAAGTTAGAGAACAAACATCTTTTCTTGGTTGCAGGTTCCTCAAAAAAAGAGTTTGATTGGTCTCATTTGATGTTCTCTGTTGCACTTTTGACATCATAATCAAAGATTATTGAGAAAAATGAAGTGAAAAAAGTATTTTATGTTTAACATATCATCTTGGGGGTCAGATAAGAAGTCAACAAGGCCCTGGGCCTTGAGTTTGACATGTGCCCAAAAGGCATCTAAGTCTTGGCTTGAGATGGCTAGTGAAGGAGTTTATTGTTGAAAGTGATCATGAAAATCTAATGCTTTTAATGTTGAATGTTCAACACACAAAACCTCAAAAGATTTGAATTATTATAACGCACAAAAAATATTTGTTGATTTCTCTATGGACAGCTTTAGCCCAATGACTGGGAGGTTGTTTTCTCATTAGACACTTGAACCCCCCACTGCCCCTGCCTACTGACGCAAGAGTATAAAAATGGCTGTACAGTACATAGAATGTGTAAAATACATAGTAGAAAATACTGCATGAGTGTGTGTATGAATGGAAAAATGAGACATGTTGTGGTGCCATATACAGTAGGTGTGAAGCATTTTACTTTTAAACTGTAGACATTCAGCTTGAAGGCACACACACAAGCAGTTTCCTTTCACCAACACCCGTCTCCTAAAAATCTGTTACTACTGTGAATAATTCATTGTTTTCCCTCTCAGATCCAAATGAGTGCTGCCTGTTGTTTGATTAACCTGCTGATCTGATAGACTGAGGAAGATTTTTCTGTCTTGTGTCAGTAAACACAGCCTGTGAGTCGTTGTTTGCCACAGCATGGGGATCTCCGCTTGCACATCCTGCTTATGCTGTGCCAGAATCGGCTCAGAGGGCAGCTGGGCACGATGCCATTGTGCTACTTGGAAGTTTTTCCCCCCGTTTAAATCATTCCATCACTAATGTCATCCTACTTTAATTAACCTCTGGTGTTCAGCTTAGAAAACAAAGTAGGTTGGGTATAACGGGATAGTTGGTTCATTGGTGCTGGAATTGCAAGCATGTATCAGTCAGTTTCTTGTCTGCAGTAGAAAGCAATCAGCATGATCTCTGAGTGAGAAATGAGAGGTTCTCATAGTGAAGCCAAGCTACTCAAAACTTACTTTGACACATCACCATTTGAAACAAACCTCCCCAACTCATCATAACAGCCTCATCCAGTCACAATGGAAAGGTTTGAGGAAGACACTGAAGATCAAAGCGATGCCCTCCTCTGCCTCCAGATTCCCCTGTGATATACGGCCTACAAGGATTAGTTCTCAGATTCAACTTGGTCCAATCTCTCAGTTTACAGAAGAGTTGTAGGGATATGTGGAGGTTGTGGCTTCAGGATGTATGCTTTGCTGTGATTTATATTATATAAATGAAGACTCTCCACTTCTCTTAGTGCAGCACTGGCAGCGATACCTCATTACTGTGTTGAGATGTCAGAAAATAAAATAAGAAGCTGGCGTTAAGATGTTGGCTTACCTGGTATGTGTGTGTGTGGGGGGGGAAGCGTTTACATGGGTGGCTTTGATCAGTCCTCATAAACAGACCTTTACAGGGATGGATAACAGAAAGCACCACTCTTTGATCAAAGCGTTTCATTCCTTGAACATGAGAGGAGCGATCGCTTATGAATAATTTACTCAGCAGTTATCATATCAGTGTGGAAAAAGAGCAAGCCGGGATATGAATCAGAACTCCCAAAGTCTGTGTTAAAACGCAGATGTGCGGAGAGCATGCTGCTGAGAAGTGTATCACTGGTTCACACACACACACAGCTCATTTTGCTAATAGGTAGCTTAATAAGTAGGCAGAAAATAGCGATTAGGGGGAAGAAGTTTGAATCATCCATCCATCCACCGTGTCATTTACTTCCTAAATAAACAAAAGACTCAAGAATGTTGAACAATCCTAGTTTTTTCATGGTTCAAACAATCATTCAGTCTTGACATCTCAGTAGTAACACAAAACAATACCCCCCCCCCCCATAACAATGTCTTCACACAGCTCCTGTATGTGCTAGAACCTATTAACTGTATTAAAAAATAGTTTTAGAATTGTGCCGCTCAAGGGAGCTGCATGTTGGAGTAGCTCTCTTCCATTCATTCTGAGCTTTTGCTTTTGAAAACTTTAATTCCTCTTTTTTTCCGGATGTAAATGGCTTTTTTCGGCTGATTACTTCTTCTGTTATCAGATGCTGTGCCGCTACAAGGATGTTTACGGAAACCTTTTTTAACTTTTGGCCATTTGTTATGATAGGTAGCTGTGACAACAAGGTGGTTTTCTACAACTGGGAGCAGTGGATTGACATCTCAAAAGCTCAAATAATACCTCAACTACAGCCCCAAATCCCAAATGAGTTGAAAAGGAGGCACCGTGGATGCATTTCCATCTATCTGGAGGCGGTGCTCAAGTGCCTGACTACCGAGATCTTGGAGGTAGCGGGAAACGCGGCTCTTGACAGCGGGAGAGCTGAGATCGTACCCTGGCACCTGCAGTTAAGTCCACGGCAGCGAGGGGCTTAGCAGGCTGCTGGGAGAAATGGCCATTGCTCGGGGAGGAGTTCTGCCCAGCCTTCAGGCAGTCCTGTGCCCAAGAGGACTGAGAGTTCTGCTGGGTCTGGGTAGACAGATTGCATCTGAAGCCAGTTTCTTCAGATCAGCTGTGGGACGGACTGCTGCAGATACTTCCTGCCCACAGCCATCAGCATCTAAAACAACTCTAATGAAACTAAGATGATGAGCTACAACAACAATTAATTTCCCTTTGGGATTAATAAAGTATTTCTGAAATAAACTAGTATTCACCACCAAATAAGAATTCTATGCTTACAAGGGTATTGAACTGTGTGGTCAGCAAATGTTTGACTTATTATTTTATATATTTTCATAATGCCATCTATCTTTTATTACTTAACCTAACTGATCCTACCTACTTTCAATTATTGATTTGTTTTTCATAGGAAAGGAATGGTAGTTAGGCACAAATCTGTATTCACTTTACTCTTTCTAATCACTGGTCCAACTTTTAATTGCAGTTAAACTTGTTAGAAAGATGCCATATAAATAAAATTGGTCTGACTAATTGTTCAAAGCAGATGACTTGCTTTAATTGCTTTAGTTTACAGCTCATTATTTAGCTCTAAAGTTCTACTGTACAGATCCTGATTTCCTCACACTTTTTCCAACGTTGTTTTCAGCACCAGCAGGCTGTAACAGCCAGCAAAACAGCTTATTATATCTTTTTTAACAACTAGTAAAAATACTTGTTCATAACAGAGTAAATATGTTAATACAGGAGCAACCACAAATCAAGAAAATGTGAAAAAGAAGCTAAAATGTTTTAACAAAACATACCCAGGATACCAGATACGTAGTGTTTGGTATGGGTGAAGGATAAATGCCAACTCCTATGGCACAATATTTAAGAAAAAATACTTTGCCATAGTTCAGATCTTTTGGTATGAGATTTTGTAGAAAGATTATGATCAGTTAGTTTGTTGAACTAATTTAGATACTTTTTGAACAACTTCAATTTGGTGAAATACCGGTAAAATTCATAGACATACTCTTGCTAGTCAACACGAGGCCAAGATTAAAATCGGTTAGTGTCATTTTAAAACAACTCCAGCCTCAAACATTTTATAGCCCAACCCTGAAAACATGTCTTATCAACCTATAGAGCCATGTCCATTTTACCATTTTAAAAAGAATTTAGTTTTTGAATTACAGTGATACTTTTAGCAACATGTTTGTAGTGCCTGGAGTTGTTTTATTTAAAAAAAAAATTGTTTATATGTTTGTTTGTTTGTTTTTTGCGCAAATGTAGTTTTTCTGGAATAACATTGTATTAAAACCTCACTGGGTTGTAAAAAAGTATAAACTAATGTTCAAAATGAACGTTAACATAATTGAAACTGACATTAATTTACAATTATTCCATTAAATTTTGACCCTGCTTGAATTAGCCATTAGCATGATAATCCAGTCAGAATAAACTATATTTCTCTAATCAATAGCAAGTAGGATTTTATTTATTCAAAATAAATAACAGAACATTTTTTCTAAAGATCAAAACCATTATTTATTAAAGTGTAAAAAAAAAAAAACCTTTAAAATTATTTCAAATTACTCATTGAGAAAAAGTTTTAGGTTTGTTAATAACAGCACCAGCACTTATTCGCTTTATTATTTTCTCAAAGAGCCTTTTCTCTGTTGCCCTTTCTTAATCTTACATTATTACATGCACACTCTCTGCCCTCCTTTTCTGCTGACACTCAGCAGGGCAGGGATTAAAGCCTTGGTTTAAACCTTTCCAACGCTGCTGGGTTGATCCTCTGTGCCAAACAGAGTCTAAAACGAGCTGAATGTTAGATAATCTGCCTCATCTACACCACTTTCTCTGCAAAACCAGTATTTAAGAGAAATTCAGTTGATTACACCCTCATGTTATCTCTGAGGTAATAATTCAGATACAGTAAAACATAATTTTTAATCCAGTGGGAAAGGGTCGAGTTGTTTCATCTGTGAAAGACTTTCCTCATGAACTTAGAACAATCAAGAAATATTAAAAACATAAATTCAGAACTGAACTAGAAAGTTTGATTTCACACCAAATTTCCATCGATCTGCTCCACTAGACAGACTGGATCCTCGGTTAAATTTGCAAAGAGCTTCGTCCATTAAGAAATGCATTAAAGAAAATTAAAACTTTTGCATGTCACTCCTAAAGCCACAGTTTAATTTGGAAAAGCTACACAAAATTAATTATTCAAAGAACATTTTTGTGCATGATGTATTGGCATTTATGAGAATAATGAGAATAAGTTTATTAGTCATGGTATAGTTTTCATTACGCAGAAATCGTAAACTCGTAACGGTTTAATTAAAGTTAATCACAGCTGACCATAAAGTCTCTTAGGCTCAAATTAATATCTTCTCCTTTCTTCTATATTAAAAATGTTCATTATATCTTTTGATTGTCTCAGTCAAAGGGAAGAGAGAGAGAGAAACAGCACTTAGGATTTTTAAAGTTACTGTTTGAATGATCCATTCCTGTCAGTCTTCTGAGTTTTGAACGGGTAATTCTGGGCATGTTCAGGTCTTTTTTGACTTGTAAAATGGTTTCTGCTATTAAAAGTTTGGAAGTACAAGATGTATAATAATGTTATTTTTTAATCAATATATAGCATACAAAGTCATCCATTTCACTGTAAAAACATCTCTACTGTATGTATGAAGGAATGCATTTAAAAGCTACAAAATTGGAGGTACATGTATGTTCAATCCAACCTTTATTTATACAGGTTAGTCTCACTGAGCCTCAAGGACTCATTTACAAGAGAGATCTGTTTTAAACAAAGAACACAGATGACAACAGTAGATAATAATAAAAAGCATATAAAATGAAAAGTAAATGGAAGAAATTACCGGTACATTAAAAAAAAAACAAGAAAAAAACAGCTACATTATAAAACAATGTAAAATATTAAAAACAAGAACAAGTCTGCGTTGGTCCATGAACTTAGCAGTTGTTTAATGTCCCTCAGACAGGTCAAGGTAGAGAGCTTCCGATCTTTTTGCAAAATATTCCAGGAAACAGGAACGGAGTAAGAGAAGGCCCTTTTGCCTGGTTCAGTTCTCACTGAGGGGACACTGCAGGTAATAATGTCCTAAGAGTGCACACTGTGGCGGCACTCGGTGACACGTAGGAGGAGATGTATGAAGGCAGCAGACCAAGAAGTGATTTAAAGATGAAACTGTACCAGTGAGAGAGTCTTTGTGAAGTTAATGATGTTCAGTTAACCAGTGAATACAGGGTGCAGTGGTGGGTACAGCAGTTAGATCTAGTTAAGAATCTTCCAGTCTTTGGCACGCTGTGATAGACAGTGTCCAACATCTGCAGGGTGCTTGTTGGGGCGTTCATGAAAATAATGTCACCGTAGTCAATGGAGGGAAGGAAAGTAGAAGCTAAGGCGTTCGCTATCGTTCAGTCAGACAGAATCTATTTCTGAAAAAGAAACCCAGTTTCTTTCAGTTTCTTTACCAAGTTTTCAACAACAGGATTAAAAAAGAGATGCAAGTCGACCAAGCTAATCAAGTATTTGTACAATCAGCAAATTCATTAGGAACGCCATTAAAAGAAAAAAATAGAATGAAGGGCTGCTGAAACTGACTTCCTGTTTGAAAAGAACATCCCTTTGGTTTTATCAGCATTTAGCACAAATATGAGATGGAACAAATCAGATTGGATCATGTCAGAAGTAGACTGCAAAAGCTGGAAAGCCTTATCAACTGTTTTAGCTCAACAATAAACAACTGTATCATCAGCAAATCTAAGGATGCATCAGGAATGATCTGGCCTACATTACATATGTAGGTTGTGAAGAGGGTGGTTCCTAAGACTGAATATTGTGGTACACCGTTGTTAACAGCTAGATAGCTGGAAGAAGTACCATTATGTTGAACACATTTGCCTCTGATCTGAGAGATAATTAGAGAACCAACCAATAGTGTGAGAAACCAATTTTTGAGAGCTTATGACATAAGATGTCATGGTCCGCAGTGTCAAAAGCTTCAGACATGTCTACGGTAAATAAAGTGCAATGCATAGTCCACAATGTTTCAACAACATCATTAAATACCTTCAGCGAAGCAGTCATTGTGCTGTGTTGTTTTCTGAAACTAGATTGATGGAGAGGTAAGATGTTAAAAGAATCCAAATACAGTACTTCTTGACTTGAGAGTTTATGAATTTTTCTAAAACCTTAGCAAGAATACAGAGTTTAGTGATTGATATATGAGCCATATGAGGACTTGTTTATGTTGTGATTCATTTAAAGTCTAATTAAGTGCCTGAAAAAATATTCTATGAAGCTGCCAATGGGCAAAATAATGTCCTCTTTAATATCTAATATCTGTAATAAATATAAACGGTATAGGTCAATGCAAATGCAGATAAGTGATGCCCATGATCCAAGTGTCTTGGCTGACACACCGATTTCCTGGATTCATGCCGTCATCATGAGGTATCCAGGCAACCAGCAGAGACTGTGAAAATCCAAGATAGAACGTGTTAATTAGTGAGAGTAGAGGTGCTGATGGGAGGGTTTCATTACCCTTTTTTTTTTTTTTTAACAGAACCCAGCTGCGTCTACCTGTCAACAATCTTTATGTTAAACTAGACTAAACATGTCTGTTAGTTGATTACTCACTACAAATAGGCCTTTTGGAGAAGACATGCACTTCAGTCTCATGTAATTGTTTTTGAACTGGTAATCACAGCTGATACATCCCAAATCTCACAGAAAGGTGGACTTTACTTTTTTGTTGGTCCTATGATACTCACATTCAAAATCTGAGATCATTTGTCTAAAAATTGACGTTTTGTAAATCATCTCCGTGCATGCGTGGGTTTCCTCCGGGTGCTCCGGTTTCCTCCCACAGTCCAAAAACATGCATGTTAGGCTGAT
>JARVGQ010000309.1:21224507-21235215 GCA_031762355.1 Hypsolebias martinsi | reverse complement strand
CTCTTGTAAATGAGTCCCCGTGGCTCAACGAGGCTAGCCTGTATAAATAAAGGTTGAATGAATGAATGAATGAATTTGACATTTCTTAACAACAGTTAACACTGTTCACTCTGGCAATGTTGTTTTAAGTTGAAACCAGGTTAGGTGGAAACAAACTGCAGTAACTAATATTTACATATTTAGTTATTTTCTATTTAGAGCATCTCATAATGTTTCGGGAAGGTTTTTTTAATTCTTCATTGAAAAATTAACTTTTTTTTACTCCATCCTACCATTTTCTTCCATTTATCTGTTGTTGTGTTGCAGAGGCTTCAGGTCCAGGAGAGAAACCCATACACGTTTCATCCCAGCCACACTATCCAGCTCCAGCTCTTCCTGGGAAACACCAAGGTGTTCCTAAACAAACAAACAAACAAAAAACTATAACTCCATTGTGTACTGGGTCTGCTCGCATGTCTCCTCCTAGTGGGACGTGTTCAGAAATCATTCAGATGGATGCATGCAGGATGCATCCTAATCATCCTCCTGGTCATCACCACCATGGCTGCCCAGTAGAGATGTGCTCTCACTTGGTCAGCACGGCCATGGAGAGCCATCAGTTCTCCGTGCTCTCTCCTGTATTGTCCCATCTCCTTCCACAACTTCAACTATATTTTAAAATTTTATTTGACTTTATAATTTCTACTGGAACAGATGTAATGTTGGCAGAATTTTCTCAAAACCCTGGCCAGCTGATCCACAGCACTCCTGAGATCAGTGTACTACAGCCACTTTATGTAAATGAACAGGTTCACAAAGTTCTGACCAATCACACAATGGTTGCTGCATTCCCCAGAAGAATCTAGCTCTGATTGGGGGCAATGCACAAGATAGGGTGGGAGCAGATGGTAAGAGTAAAAAAAACTACGCAATTCTTGTTATGCACCCACATCGGTGAGATACGAGACTGGGCCTTCTCATTGACTAGAATGGCCCTTAAGCATTTAAGGCCTGGCCCAGACAGGCCCGGTTTGGACTGGCCCACCCCAGTTTCCACCCAAGGTTAAGTGTAGGCATTGGGCAGTCTGTCCCTGTTCCAGATTGATGTTTGGAATCCAGAGACCTGAGAATCCATTTGAGCTGAGCTGGTGCTGCAGATTTGACGTCAGCAGACTGCTGGTTCGATTGATTGGTTTGCTGGCCGATGGGGGTCATGTCACAGACTTCCAGCAACTGCTACTTACTGCCATTGCTTTCAGCTACTTGCTTCTGGCTGGGTGTGTGACAGAGAGCTCCTTTTCTTTAGAAAAATGGCAACACAAGAGATAGCATCAGTGCCCTGGCCAAACGATGAGGGACCCAAAAGCGACGTTTTTGCTGAGCTGAGATATGCATGTTTTTTTCTGACTGTCCCATCCTCGTCATCAAGGTGGCATTCTGTTGAAGGCAAATAAAACCCAAGCTGGGGTGGACAGGTGCTGTGTCAACTGTGCTCGGTCCAAGCTGGATCGGGCTTCAGGCTGAGCTCTACAGAAGAAACTCATTTTAGCTTCTTATATCCAGTATGTATTTTTTTCCGTAATGATCCACACCTCGTGACCAAACGTGAAGGCTGGATTGTAGATGGACCAATAAATCAAGAACTTTGCCTTTTGGCTCAACTTCTTCACCACAACAATCCCAAGCCCTCATTACTGCAGATGAGGCCCCAATCCACTGATCTCATTTCATCCTACCATCACCCATAAACATGTATGATTTTTTTTTGGGGTTGGAGACAATGAGTAGTCCTGTTAGAGTCCCTCTCTCACCAGGCTTGAGCTTGACATTGTGCCAAAGATGTCTCCAAAGCTCTTCCTTGGTTATTTGGATAGCCCATCAAAGTGACCCAGGCTTTCGGTATACCTGCAGCTCCCTCCACAGAATGCCCCAGGAACACAGTCAGAAGTCTTCTCCAGATCCACAAAACACAGGTACACTTCAGAGCCCAACTCTCATGACCCATGTTGGCAAACCTGCAAGGGTAAAGATGAAAAATGAAAACCACACTGCTCCTCCTGAATCCGAGGTTCATCAATCCTCCTTTCCAACACCCTGGACTAATCTTTTCCCAGAAGGCTAATAAGTTTGATCCCTCAATAGTTGGAACATACTGTGGGGTATAGTGCAAGTCAGGTGGCAAATAATTAAGAAAAATGAATGCACACACATTTTTTTTAATTATCTTTTAATATTTGTTACATGTTGCAGCTCCAGAGTATACCTACAACTATAAAGAATATATGATTTTTATTCTATAAATAGTACTACAACTAAATGGTTATAGCTGTATTTTTTCAATACGACTCCAATTATTGTGAAATGTGTTTCTCTCACCACTCACTTTTTGCAACTTAAATTTCAATGTCTAAAAAGAAACAACCTCATTAAGCCATAGTGTTGAATCCTTGATAGTCATAAAGGAATTATACTTTAATATTAATTGGACACTGAACCAAAAGGGCTGGAGAGTACAAAGAAATGAGGGGAAAGTGAATTTATGTATAAAGATATTTTTCTTTAATTTCATGTTGATCCGTTTTTAGAAACTGCTGAGTGGCAATAACAGGAAAGTAGTGCTTCAGTGAAAGTTGCCCATGCTATTAATTATTACCTACCCATTCTTCTTTTCATCAATTAGGCACTGAGAGATGGCTATCCAAGTATTTTATCTGCAGCCTCAACAATGACTATGATGATCAGCTAAATGGTAACAAATATATTAAATTCCACTATGAGGATTAAAATCAGTTGGTTTTAGTATAATTGTTGCGCACAGAGAGAGAAACTAGGCTGATAAAACACTAAAGCGTGTGTATGTGTGTGAGAGTGAAGCGTCTCCTAAGGCTCATGGCAGAGTGGAAAGCTCTCAGTGTCTTCAGCTCCACGTTATGTGATGTGACATGTACGATGGTTTCCTCTGCCAGCCTGTGTACTCGTGTCTCTCCTCTGGCTTCTTTATTAATTCAGAAACCATGTGAGTACACGCCTCATCTCCTCCTTCACTGTCTCTTTGAAAGATCTTTGAAAGAGGAACATGAAAAGGAGAGCATAATTAGGCAGGAGGATTTCCAAGATCATGGTAATGGATGCATTGTTGTCGTATTACACTGCCTAATTGGTCTCGGATTACAGAAGAACAGAGGACGGGATAGAAGCTGCTTGACAATGTAAAGCGACATTCAAATTTCCTCTATAGTCAGTACATTTGGTCTCAGATGGTCTTTTGCGTTAGCTTCTGCGCCAAGTGGGTCAAGTTGATACCATTCGGTGATGTGGTGTGACGACTGATTATCACCTGTAAACATGAACAAGCACACAAACGTGACACTTCCCTTATTTCTTTTATATAAATTGATTTGAAAGTTTGCCACACTGCTAACACAAGCACACAGTCACAACCAAGGAAGTGTGTGTGTGTCCTCTCTATGTCATTGCTACGTCCCACACTTTAAGATGCTAAACAGCTGATCCCACCCACGTCGAGAGGATACTGTCTGCGGTGGAAAGAGAAGAGCTGTGTCAAAATGAACCATAACGAATCCCATCGTATCATGTAATGAAAAAGTAATGTGTCTGCTCATCAGCACAGCTCATCATCAACTCCTGCCTGTTGTTGTACAAGCCGTGATCCCACTGATTAAGATCAAGGCTCTCCTGAACCTCTACATTAAATCAACCATTATACGATGAGAAGTATATTCAGGTCTAAAAGCCTTGTTCAGACCTTGCACCAACATACATCCGGGGTGATCTAATTGCACTTGGATGGCACTAAATATTCAGACCACCTTCAGACGTGGTCTTTTATCTTCATTTGTTCAGTAGTCTGAAGATGAATCATCCTAAACCACAATGAAGGACCACCTAGTGACTTGGCAATTCTCCATGCAGCAAGCAAGTTATAACTTGGATAATGTTTGAATACATGTCAACATAAAAGACCATTTTTTTCAGGATTTCACAGATTAGTAGAATTCCATGATGCTATGTGGGTTTTCTTAGTTCTGGTTTTTCAACCAGAATTTGAATTCAACACTTGTAAAGTTGCATAGAAAACTGTTGAAAGTTTGTGTGGCTGTAGTAGTTTTACTGCAGGAAAATTTCACATGAAGGTTAAGTTCTTTAGTGTCAACGCAGTGGCACTGAGTGAGGTCACAAATCAGTTCATGCTCCTTTACTTTTCCCATACCAAGTATTGTTAGATTTACCTGGATTATTGTGCGTGAACTTTGATGTTAGGCTGACTGGTAATTCAAAGTTTTCCCTAGGTGTGAGTGAGAGAGTGAATGGGTGTTTGTCCCTTCGTGTAGACGGCTTCACTGTTGCATTTCAAATGGTTTCAAACAAGGTTTTTGCATGTCCAGGCTATATCTTCTGATCTGCTTAAGATAATTTTGTGAAAGTTGCTGCGCATATGTATCGTCGCATACATTTTTGATCACACCAGCACAAAGGTCAAGGTCCCAAATCAAGGACAAAGATAAAACAAGGGAGGCCATTGCTTTGGATTGCAGTATTGTTGTATAATACTTTGTTGACGGGTGTACTTTGCTGTATCCAGTATTTTTGTTTGCATTATTTTTCATCAAACCATTAAAATAATTGCTTCTTATTTTTATACATCAAAAACAGTATCTGAATTATGTTGTCAATTTTACAGTTAACCAAAGACCAAAACATATGTTTGCGACTAAAACTAAATGGAACAACTGATAAGAAATTATCTGAGTGCACAACTAGAAAAAGGATGTTCAGTGATCCTTTTGGTTTCTGCTTCTGGTCTACCACAGTAATGAATGTTTAATTTTCATTTCATATCATTAATGTATGTGTTTTTAACTAGTTAGGAATATATTAAGGAGATCATGGGTATTTAGGATGTGATTCTATACAGTAGTCACTGCCTGTGTACTGTAAGTAAATGAGGGAATGACCAAGAAACTTTTGGATCCACAGGCATTTGCCATGTAGAAAAAAAGGTGCCATTTTCTGGGTACCCGTGTATGAGCAACCTGGCATCTGGCCACCCCTATGAAAATAGTCTGGCTCCTCCATTGCTACATGATGTGGCTACATAGACAACATGTACCAGAGATCTGATCATTTAGAGTTAATTTTATTGTCAGGTGTGAACACTCTGACTTAAAGCTGTAAATTTGCGTTCAGATTCCCAGAATGCATTAGTCTAGGCTTGAACAGGTTCTGAATCTGGCACTAACCCATAATAAATGAAAGTGTGATCTCTGGTGAGACTGTACATTGCCTGCCGCGTTGCACTTCTGTATTTAAACAAATGTCTTGCACAACCTGTGAAGGTCCTGGGGATAAGTCTCAGATATGACCAAACCAAACTGTGGCTTAACATCTGTCAGCTGACTGAGTTATATCCTATTTTTGTGACTACAGGTACTAGTGTCAGTTATCTGCAGTGAAGCTCTGAAATTGAATTGACTATAAAGTTAATCAGCTGTAGCTGTAAATCCATTTCTCAGCGTTTCATTCATTTCATGAAGCAGTGGTTCACAAGATTTTTTTTGCTAACAGACAACTGAACACAGATAGACTATTACGGTACATAATTGCCAACATGTTATGGCAGGGGGTGAGAAAGATATATGTAAATGATTACAGTCCAAATCAACTTGTATATTACTGGTATGTGACAATGGGAAATAAAACAAATGTGATCTGAAAAATTAGAACCAAGTTTGCCAACAATCATGAATGTTCTGCTCCACTACCTGAATGGCAGTTTAAAGCTCCAAATATTTCACCAACTCATAAATATTAAAACATCTGGTTTCTAATGTTTAACTTTTTAACATTTCCAATGGGAAGTTTAAAGTTTCAAATGTGAAATCCGAGTAAACTAAAGCTTCTTGCCTGGAGCACATCTGTAAGGCAGGCTTTAAAAGTCTACTAAATGCACTTCTTTCTGACACCACCCTCAAACTTTTTTCGTTTCCAAGCTTGTAGTTTAGCTCAAGCAGTACTTAGGGAACTTTTTCCACATTTATGCAGATTTCCCCAAGAACTGTAAACAGACTTTGAAATGCAAAAGTCTCTTCCCCTTTAAAAAGCATTTAAGAACCTTTGATAATCAGAAACACAGGCGATTAAATTTATTATATACTGTAGTTGACATTTTTCTTTTATCTCACTTTTTAAGAACCCAAATGAAACATATTTTAGTTTGAAGGGTATTTTTTGTCTTTTGTTGTGTCTACCACTCCTTGTACCAGCGCATGCATGCACAACGTGTCAAGTGCTTGCAATGCCAGCTTTCTGACAAGTAAATGAAAGGTCCCATCGTTCTTCTTGTTTCTTCCCAGGTGACACTCACTGTCCCCATTCTGTCACCATCAAAAAAGCTGAGCACGACGCAGAGAACCTCAAAAATGGTCCATTATGGGCTGCCATGGGGAGCGCAGACACCATTAAGGAGTGGTATTGGTTACAAATAATGCATGTCTCCGGTCTCATTCTCGTCTTGTCTGAGGGAACCGGGACAGCGCAGATACACATGCACGGCAGAGACATTGCTTTTTGAATAATGCCCTCAGTACCGGCAGACCAAAAGGCATCTTCTCATCAGTGATAGTAAAGATAAGAGGTTGCCAGATAATTTTTACCCGAAATTCTTCTATCGACTGTCTGAAACATCTGAAACAAGAGTACTGTATTGATCTTGGGAGGCCAAACACCTTTGTTTGCTCCTGATCATACAACAAAGTGGGGACTGTCTTTGTAGCTGGCAGGACATGTGATATCACTGCTCTGAACATAAGCGGATGAAGGTCTGTATCGCTGATAGCAAACTTTTCATGGCGACTGAAATTAAAGAACAGTCAAAGAACGTCATTTCCAAAAGTGGTTTTCACTTATTCTCATAAGTCAAAGTTCTCCAACAAGGTCAAACTCTTACATCTAACATTTCTAAACAACAGTTCAAGTCTTTTGAAGTGAAGTTATGTGAGGGGTTTTATTGAAATTCTTAGAAAGTTCATCTACATCTGTTTAACCTTTGGCGCAGTTCAGTTCAAGATAGCCACCAGAGTTGGTATAACTCCATCGGTTTTACAACTATTGCGCTAAATTTTAACGTTACATTCACAACACATATTCTGAGGGAGATTGGGCAAAAAAATTGTTTTCTAGGTTTGACTTAGTCCCAATTCACGACACTGTTTTTAACTGATACTATAAGATTTCTGTTGTGTTTCACCCATTTGTGTAGACAGTAACAGTGGTTGTTCTCTCTGACACCAAAGCTTTTGAATCCAGGTCTCAAAGTGGAGATTTTTTGGGAAAAGCCCAGTATCTTGTCAAGGGAAACGTCAACTTGCATGAAGTCACACATGCACACTATGGGAAGATACAAGTTTTCTTGCACTTGCGTGAACAGATGAACACCAGTAGGCAGACAGAAGAGTGCTGTTTGTGTTTCTCACCCTCTTCATTGTGCAGGAGAGACCCATCCTCATCCTTCGTCCAAATGAACGTTTGTGCATTCACCATTTTGGATGTAGCTATATTCATACTCAAGACTCCAGTGTCTGGGCTATGTGTGCATTGTTGCAACACAAAAACCACAGCGCCATTTAGAGGCCTGGCATGGCAACTACAGCTGATTCAATGCTTGTTCACGTGTAACTTTTTCACAATCAGTGTTAGAACATCTGTAATGTTTCCAGAGAAATAAATAAATAAATAAATAAATAAGACACTTGTACGGGTCCATAAAATACTTTGCAGGCATCACGTTATCTCCTGTAATAGATTTTAAAAAGGAATGTTGATATGGAAAAGCAACATTTTCATTTATGTTTAATTAAGATCACAATCACAGGAGGGTTTACTTATTTCTGAGGAAAGAAATCACTGAAACACATTACAGCACATTACCAGCATGCATGTCTCGTTCTGTAAGTGCAGCTAACACAGAGATGTAGTTATTTAATTAAACACACGTTCAATGTCAGAGTGAAGCAGGACTTCACGACTGCATGTTCTTGAATCGTTCTGATTAGCAGTGAAATGTAAGTAAACACGAGTGGTCTGATATCAGCCCTTACACTTTCATGTGCGTCACAGTCTTGAGATGGAATCTCAAAACTCGAAAGCCGTACTCTTTTAATGCAAGACGCCATTAGCTTCTGAGGCGTTATGTCTTTTTAATGAGAGAGCTAAATTGCCTTCATACGCAGTGATTTTTGTGCAAATGAAAGCCTTGCGAGACTATGAATGTCAAACAGACGACTAAATGTTCCTCGGTACATTGCCGGCCACAGGCATTAGGATCCACTCCGACGACCGTGTGATGAGGCCGAGCACAACTCTGCGGGAAAATATTTCAAAAATAATGAAGGAAATGCAAATGAACTCCCAACAGGGGGTGGAAATAAAAGGGTATCACAAAAATATACACCGCTCTATACCCTTTGATCAAAGGATGTCTAGACATCGGGTTCCTGCAGAAGATGAGTCCCTCATGATGGAGGGAACATCTCAGAGATCACAGCCAGGTTTGTGACAGTTTCAGCACAGGACAGGATGTTAGTTATTTATTATTGTGGCTTTTCCAGGAAATATTCCCAGAACTCCCCCTTGCTCCGTCTTTTTCTCTTTACTTGTTGACAGCTACGTCAGTACCAAGATTAGGAACAGCTTCTCAACTGAGGGCTTAAAATGCTCTCTCGTGGTAAATGGTTAATTATGATGATCTGTGCAGACGTGGGTGATCTGACGAAACAATCGACCTGCCCTCTTGCTTTGTGGCTAAAGCTCATCAGTGAGCTTTAATGAAGAAGTCTCTTAATATCATCTGGCACCATCTCGTTTGTGTATACCCGTTTACTGAGAACGGAACTGAGGAGGTTCAGTTGCCAACCGGTAAAAAAAAGGACACACTAAATGAAAACTAGCAAGGCACATGTTGGTAGTTTTCAGGAATCTCACATGTTTTGAATTAGGTTTCTGTGCAAAGGTTATGAATAAGTAACATCGTATGTGTTATAAATAGCTTGAAAATGAGACTTTTATTCAGACCTGATTGAAAAGCTAATAGCTAGCTTGAGTAGAATCAGGAAAAAAAAGTGGATTGTTGTCACCTTAAAATATCTCCACTCTCAAAACTTTAATTATGATTCATGTGAATTCTATTTTATGAACTTTTAAAATGCTGTCGGTTTTGTCATTCCAGCAGAAAATTTATGAAATTCATGATGGAAATGTCTGCAGCTGCTATCCTCTGTTCTTAATTGGTTCTTAATCTTAAAAAAAAAGAAACCATCCAGATGACCTTACTGAACATTGCTGGATTTATACCTGGATTATTGAGCATGAACTTTGGTGTTTTGAACCATTTTGGCATGGCTGCCTTAGAGGAGTTGATGGGGAAGAGGGTGGGCCTCAGAAACCATCTTATCACCAGCAAACTTTTTTTTCCCCACTATGGGAGTTGGTGCTTGTTGCTCCTCATACTGAAGAAGTCCTTTGGATGAAGGATGAAAGTCTCTGAAAAAAAAAAAAAAAAAAAAAAAAAAGACACAATCCAGATGACCTGACTGAACATTGTTGGACTTGTACCTGGATTATTGAGCATAAACTTTGGTGTTCTTAAATGGGTTTACTTTGTACAAAGAACTGTAGAATTCTGCATAAATAAGTGTGTAATGCAAAATGGACAGCTGTTTAAGTAGCCACTAAGTAGCACAACATATAGTAACTGTCAAGTTTTGATAAGACTTTTCAAAACATTTTTAATTGCAGTCTTGTTGCAAACAGTTTTTTTTTTTTTTAAACCAAGACTGTAAAGACTCTCAACCACTGATCTTTTTTGGTTCGTCTAGTTTTTTTTTTTTTTTTTTTTTTTTTGTTTTACACCACAGTTCAGCTTATGAAAGGGAATTACAGTAGTTATTTACCTTGTAAACAATAGCCACAAATTTCTTCTGACTACCACGGGAAAGCTCCTGAGTACAACCAGTGGTTCTTGTACCACAGTTTAAGAACCATGGTTCTGATGGAAAAAAAAGCTTTGGGTACATATGTGGGTTCTGCTAGCCAGTGATCTGTATAATTTATCATTTTCACTGGTCCAGTGGTTCTGCGTGGAGGGAGATTAACATATTCTGGCAACATAGCTGAGCTCACCTGTCACCATAGTTCCCACTTTACAATCCTTTCAAAATAAACTACAATGGAGGGAAAAGACATAGGGCCTGACTTGTTTTTCTTTTTCGTTTCTTTTTTTCAAAGCAGGGGAGAGGAATCAGCGGTAATTGTTTTGTCTCAAAAAGAACCTGATGCTTGTCTACCAGGTGCTAGTGTGAAAAACTAAAATATTTTTGACCGGCGCTTTAAATTCTACAGATTTTCTCATTTTCACTAGACGTGGATTATTAAAAAATAAAAAATATGGCCCATTCCCGAACAGGTAACACACTAACTGTTTATAACATTGTCACAAAACCCCATCATAAAGAATCAAAACTATTGCTTTGATAAAATTTGTTTAAACAAAACACAATGAGTGCAGGTTTATTAAATAATTTCATTGTTTTAGGTGGAAAGTATACCTGACATTAAAAAATAGAAAATTTGTTGAATTTAAATAAGAAAAAAGTACATTAAACAATTTTCTACACCAATATACTGACTGACATAATAAAAACAGTCTTTTTTC
>JARVGQ010000309.1:21180587-21206749 GCA_031762355.1 Hypsolebias martinsi | reverse complement strand
AGGTCTCTCTTGTAAATGAGTCCTCGAGGCTCAATGAGATTAACCTGCCTAAATAAAGGTTGAATGAAAAAAAAAGAAGACAAAATAATAGCATTAAAACGTACAGTAAAATTTGATTTATAGCAAGTCAATACCTAAGAAGTAATAAAGTAAGCTCTCATCTTGACAGGAAAACCAGTAAATAATACTGTTTTCAGTCCTGATGTAAAGGAATAGTTTCTGCACATCTGAGGTTTTCAGGAAGCTGCATCCAGAGTTTAAGAAACTAAATGCTGCCTCTCTTTGTTTGCTTCTGGTCCTGGGAGACTGGGTGAGCTGGTCCCTAATGGCATGAGTCTGTACCAAGGCTGTAACTCTGCGATGTATTTAAACTAAAAGCCGTTTAGTGCCTTATAGACAAATAGTACTATTTTTAATATATCCTTTTTCCTAACAGGAAGCCAGTGCATTGGGCTACAGTAGTGTGATACGTTTCCTTTTCCTGGTTTTTGTCCAGACTCTGGCTGCAGCGGCCTGGTTTGTTTTCTTTATTGACCTGTGTAAAAACATTGTTAAAATAATCTATAATGAAACAAAAGAGTGTACCCATTTTTCTGTGTTCTGTTTAGACAAGAATCTCTCAGGCTTGAATACCTACCGTAAATACAATATCAATTTTCTGGAATGCTCTGTAGTTTAAATACAATACTGTATACACCTTACTAAATACTGTATATATACAGGTATATTGTTTCTGAGGAGCCAACTTTCTAGTACTGTAATTGTAAATTAGAGTGATCTTGGATATTATTTCAAAAGTTTGTCTTTTAACATTTAGATTAGGACCGATTTACAAGTTTACAGGAAAGTCTAACTTCTTCCAAGAAAAATATGAAAACAAAAAGGATGTTTGAAGAAACTGCACTGCACTATATGATGAAATGTGAAAATATAAGTACTATAACAACAAAAAAAGGTTAAATCATGTCATCTGCACCAGTTTCTTTGAGAGAAACATTTCGTCCCCCATCCAGAGGATTTTGTCAGTCTGCGGCCTGCCATCCAGATCAGTCATAGGTAGCCTTCACTACCTATGGGACTATTCACGTGTTAAACTTTTTTGTTATCTTCCTGGATGATTGAGCTTACATAAGTACAATAATTTTTCAATACAAAATATATAAATAGTGCAATATAAACATTTCCACAATAACAGACATGATAACATTTCAGAAAACACATAAAAATGTTGATTAATCTTTCTTTCTTTTGTATTTTAACAAAGCTCAGTTTTCAGTTTTGTAGTTTGGTCTGATATCTACCGGTAGTTGTTTTGTAAATGTATTTCTTTCATTGTATTCTGTCATCTGTTTTCTATCTTTTTCCCCCCCCAAGACAATTTTCTATTCTAGAGTTTTGACTCTCTTTTTTTTTTTTTTTTTCTTGATGTGGCATTTTTTACTTTCAGGGTGACTATAATTTTTCCAAAATAATATCACTAGAGGTTTTACATTAAGCATTAAATGTATTAAATATGGGTTGACTGTTGAACTTTCAAAGCAAATCTAAAAGAAGGAACTGAATCAAGTTTAACAGTCTGATTTAAAGGCTGCTTTTCAAGCCAGATTTTTTTTAAATTAAATTCAATTCAGTTTATTTATAAAGCACCAAGTCACAACAGAAGTCATCTCAGGGCACTGAACAGAAACATTCATATATAAAAATAATAATGTAACACTTAATCTGAGGAGCAGAGTGCTTGGAATTTAACTCCATCACAGAACTCTCATCTTGAGCAAGCATGAAGGCGACAGTGGAAAGGAAAAACTCCCTCATAAGGATTCAATGACTCAACTCTTTATTTGTCATACACACCACATGTGGTACATGTGGTGGAACGAAATTATGTACACAGGGTCCCAGTTACATCCAATAAAAGTATAAAATGTAAAAGAAAAACAGTAATAAGATCTAAGATATGATCTTAGTTGCTAAGAAAAATGTTAGCTAAAAATACACTAAACAATAGTAGTATAAAAGCAATATGTCGAACAGCAGCACAAACATGCGTCTGTGTGAGCAGATGAGTATGAATGAACACAGAAACATGAAATAAATCAGCAACACGATGTGATTTTTCACAGTGATTATCCTGGTTAGATGTTCATGAGTCTAACAGCCTCGGGGTAGAAGCTGTTCCTCAGTCTACCCCGAGGCTGTTCTACACTTAATGCTCCTTGACCTCATGCCTGAGGGGAGCGGAGCAAAAAAAGGTTTGTGTTGGGTGAGTGGGGTCCTTCGTGATGCAGGTGGCCCTATTCCTGGATCTGGTGGTGTAGATGTCTGTGATGGTGGGGAGGCTGACTAACTGCTAAAGGTTTCTTCCTTTAAACATTTAGCAGAACCAGGCCAAGCAGTCATCTGCTTCAACTAGCTGGGTTTGATAGGAACAGGAAGGAGGAACAGATACACAATGGCAGATCAAGAATCACATGTTATGATAGAAATAGTATTCATTCAACCTTTATATAAAACAGGTTGATCCCTTTGAGTCTTGGGGACTCATTTACAAGAGAGACCTGATTTTGACAAAGAGTGATGACAACAGTGAACAACAAGGACAATAATAGACAATCATAAAGGATGTGTACAAGTTGAGATTTTTTTATTTTTTAAATATCAAATGAAAACTATTGAATTTTAACAATCCTTTTAAGGAAATGAGGTCAATTTGTCCTCCAGTAGTCTAAGCATAAGGTAGCAACAAGCCAGCCCTATAGAATTTATCAAAAAGGAAAGTCTTAAGCCAGGGCTATTCAACAAAATTGCTCGAGGTGGGGGGCACAGTTTCTGAAAGCCAACAGCTCAGGGACTGGATAGCCAGTGATTAAAGTTTACAACGAACTGTTACCTTTTAATTTTGTTTATTTTATTGCATTGAATCATAAATGCAATAAACGGAACCCAGACACCCCCCACCCCCCAAAAAAAGATGATTATTATTATTGTTATTATTATTTATTTATTTATTATATTTTTTTATGAAGTGGGCTGGATCAGAGTTCCGGCCTGCGGGCCACCAGTTGAATAGCCCTGCCTTAAGCCCAGTCTTGAAACTGGACAATGTGTCAGTCTCACAGACAGAAAAGTTGGTTCCACAAGAGAGGAACCTGATAACTGAAAGATCTTCCTTCCTTTCTGCTTTTGGAAACTCTAGGGACCGCGCGTAAGCCTGCAGTCTGAGAAACTATGACAAGAAGGTGATGGTGATCAGCTACTACCACACTAGATTTTAGCTCAATACAGTATTTGTAAAATTAACTGAGTTATATTAATTGTATGCTTCCCTTGGTCACTCAGCTAGAGGCTGTCATGAATTGGGCTGACCTCAAAAGTTGAGTAGTTCTAGATTTACACCCAATTATTAGTCTGAGAGTTTCATTAAAATCCATTCACTCATTCCCAAGATATTTTGCTAACACACAGGCTGAAAAATTCCCCATTTGTCTTTATCAGACTGACTTTTAAAGCTGTCTATTGTTGGTTGCACACCTCTATGTAGATGAAAAATAACTAACTCTAAATGTTGTTTAGAGTATACCTACTTCTAAAATCTATGTTCTGCAGGCTGTAGTGGAGCAGTTTGATGTTTTCTGGAAACTCTGAACAAGTACTGATGTTCACCTTTGACATAAATGTCAACAGGAAGTTTTCCCTATTATGTATTTGCAGCTGGTTTCCCATTGGACAGTTTCTGACTGGGAGGGTCTTTCCAGGAGCAAGCACTCAGACAGGAAGGGGGTGGCTGGAAATGTTTTAGTCACAGCTTGGCAGTCTGGTTTTACTCTTTGGAAGAGGGCATATGTGGACTTCGGATCTGCAGGACAGAAAGAGGAGTAGGATTGTTGTTACGACCCTAACAAGCAAGCCGCTGGGGAACTGGACCTCTAGCCTACATTCTCAGGCCACAAGCAGAAGTTTGGTGCCGCATGATGTGAGAGAGACAGGCTTTCATGCTCCGTTTCCTGTCTTGCGCCTAAAGCATTTTGCTGCAGTGTGCTGTAGTACTGCATGTGCTGTTACCCAAAGGTGGAAAAGAGAAAAATGACTTCAATTTGCATCTCTGCTGTTTGTGTTTCATATTTGCTGAACGTGGTAGTTGCTCTCAGAGGAGAAACTTTTCACCTCTTAAACAGATTTATCCAGCTGCTGAGCTAGGTTTGCTTCTTCTTTTTTTTTTGGCTGCTCAGCAACTTCCTGAGCAGGTTTGTCTCTCCGGTTCCTGTTTTAATCCAAACATTGGGTGTGGATGTTTTTCGTTTTTGTCGCTGGCCTTGTTTTCTGCATGTGGTCTGTTGGGTTTTGAGTCAGCACACCTCACCAGTTATCAGTTTATAATCTTTTTAACCGATCCAGACAAACAAAGTCTTTTAAACAAAGACTTCAGCAAACAGAGAAAAGTACACATTAGTAAATGAGATTAAAACTGTTCTGGTACAAATGTACCATAAAACTATGGATTGAAGCTTGGAAACATTCACATATTGTTATTGAATTATTGATTCCCAGGACAATGCTTAGCTGCATATTCCAACTAATAAAACAGCTATGGCTTAGAGCTTGTCATGTAATGTCTGCTGAGGAAACATGGCTTGTGAGAAATGATGTATAAGCTACAAATTAGTGTACATGTTCTCAACTCAACTACATGCAGATATTTGATGTTTCCATGGAAGAGAAATATAAACAGACCTTTTTTATTTATGGATCCTCATAGATTTTTTGTATAGTAAATATCTGTGTTTAAATGTATGTACGAGCAAATATGTCTTATAAGGTGTTAATTACACGTCTATGATCTTGTAGTTGTTAACAGTGGGTTTGGGTGTCCTCTGTCCAGAAACTGTGCATGTTATGAAAATTACTTCCTGTAAGATGACACATATCGGCCCAAACTAGTTGTGTAGGAGCCCGAAAGGGCCCAAACAGGCCCTGTGGAAAAGGGGCAAAATGGGTTTCTGTTTCTGTAAGTTAAGCACCGTGTGTGCATTTTGTGCCAGCTGGGATGGGCCTTGTCATGCCTTAGATGAAAATGATTACTGGTAGATTTTTTTTTTGTACCGTAAGTAAATGTCTTTCGGCTGCTCTCTTCTTCAGGGGTTGCCACAGCAAGTTAACTTGCACAAGATTTGGATATTCTTTTACACTGGATGCCCTTCCTGACACAACCTGGGCTTGAACCTGCAACCTCAGGATCACAAGACCATGGCACTGATCACAAAGCTACCGCAGCCCCCATACTGACTGAAAATAACCAGCCAAAATTAAAAACATACAATTTTTGAATATTTTTAGCTGAAAACAAAATGTGATTATTGACAGCACAAAAAAGAGAGAAATTTTTTTTTATTACCATCGCGTCTTTTATCAGTTTATTGTTCACTATACGTAATTGCAAATTAAAATCTGTTGTAAGTTCTCTTTATTTCAGCTACAGAACAAAGTCCAATTGTTTTTGCTTTTAATCTTGTTTGGAGTTCTCTTTATTTCAATTTTTTTCATTTAGACCTTTTTTTGACTATAATTTGAGTGAGAAAACGCAGTCAATGGTTTGAACTAGTAAGCTTATAAGAAAAACAAAAGTGTCTACCTGTACTTTGAAATGGAAAAATACACATTTAAATAAGGTAAAACATAAATATGAGTTTTAACTTTCAAATAAATTGACCAACTAATATGGATCCTATTAATGGTCACATATGACCATGCCTGGAGGGTGTGCTTTTTTCTAGAAATAAAAGATGCATACTAAAAGTGCATTAATGTTTTTACATAAAGTTTAATCAGCTCTGAAAGTTTATATTAGTTTTTTTTTGTTTGTTTGTTTTCCAGGTCAGCAATAAAAGTGCCTTTGAGACGACAACTCCAAACTGGTCCGTGCTCTTTCTGAAGACATGCTCAACTACTAACACGGGATACCTCAGCTGCAAACCTTTCGGTGTCAGTTTCACATTCAGCACATAAACGATTGTTCAGTTTGAGCCATAACATAGGAAGGAAAGAGGAGCATGAAATGACCTGAGAATGTTTTGCTAAAGCAAAAAAAAAAAAAAAGTTAGTGTTGCTAGACTTGTTTGACACATTCAGCTCAAGGATAAGCAGCTCAAACGTATTTCAGCAAAAAGGAAAAAAAGAAAATCTGCTGTTGATTATTTCATACGAATGATTTGTCAGTGAGAAACCAACGTTCTGCTCCAGCTGATGGAGTTGGATTGTTTTAAAGAAGACTGGACTGAATTCACAACTACCGGTAATTCTCTGCACTAAATTAAACTCCAGTTTTTGGTGTGTGCGTCTATAAACGGTAAGGCTCAACATTTTGTGTGTGTGCTGAAAACCTCTCGGACATGGCGTTGAGTATGTCTTCGGTGAGAGACACAAAATGGCTGACTTTGGAAGTCTGTCGCCAGTTTCAGCGAGGAAACTGTTCACGCAGTGATAAAGAATGCAAGTTTGCACATCCGCCCAAAAGCTGCCAGGTGGAAAATGGGAGAGTTATTGCCTGCTTTGACTCACTGAAGGTAAGAAATGTTCTTGATTAAACAAATAAAATAAAAAAAATTAAACATCCCCAGTAAAATATATAATTTGAAATTACATATTGTTAAATGTGTGCTTGAGTGAACATTATACTTTAGGTTGTTCAAAAAGCAGTCTGAAACAGGTAAGATAATTGTTTATATTCAAAACACATTTTACTCTGTCTCTTATGGCAGAATGGGACCAATTAGTTGCCACTTTTCAACAAATGTATTTAAAGCTACAGATTTGATAACCAAAATTAACACTTAGAGAAATAATCCTGTCTGCTTCAAGTCTTTAATCCGGCCTAATAATGTCCCCTGTTGCATTAAGATGCCTGCACATCCATGCACGCCATAAACTACAGAGCATCTACAGTCTCTGTGCCATTACACATAACGCTCCAGTAAATCCAAACCAACGCCACACTTGTCTATAAACACCAAAAATGCTTGTTAAATGTTTTTCTAATCAATTATCTGATGTAGACGACTTACAGGAAATCTTCCAGCCAATTGGAATAAAGCAAGGTTGTCTTCCTGCCTGCTCTGTGGTGCAGGATGGGACCAACGCTGCCTTAACCCACTCCCAACACGTTCACTGTCAAATCCTAATACAGCGTCGAACTCTGGATTATTCTCACAGGAAGTCGTCTGCACCCTGGTGGTCAAAAAGTTAAAAGAATCAGCACAAAGTAGCGGTAGTTTACCTGTTGGTAAACAGATGGTCACAGAGTTTGATCACTTTGGTCAATTTAATCTAATCTTGCCATGCAACAAGTTTTAGAAAATATGGAGATCATCGTTCTTGTCAGTATAAAACTAGAACCATAAATTCCTCCTTGGATGTTGGTTGTATGTAAATCCTTCTACTGTATTACAAACACACTGACTAAAGAAAATTAAAGCATAGCAAGAAAAAAAAACTATTTTCTTAATTTAACACGGAATAAATGCAATAGCTAGCTTGGTTTATTTATAATTTAACGCCAGCCTTCCCAGTTGGCACAAGCAAAACTGAACCTGTCGACTTTAAGGGGCTGAGGGCCAAGATGGTGTAGAGGTAGGGCAGCTGACCTGCGACCAGAAAGTCACAGGTTCAACTCCCTGCCATGCCCACATGCCGTGGTGTCCTTGAGCAAGACACCTAATATCTAATTGCTCCCCAGGCGCTTATAGCTGCCCACTGCTGCGCCTTATCGCAGGTGTGATGGGTTAAATGCAGAGAACTAATTTCATTATTGTATAGAAACATATAGTGATGACAACGCAGGCACACTTTACAAAACTTTATTTTTTTAAACCTATTTACACATGGGCTGTTTACACAACACAGAATGGCCCAGCTCTTACCACTAGAGTTGTATTCGGGCCTAAAAAAAAAAAATCCAACCTGGCCCGGACCGAACTCGTATCATTTTTTCTGAGCCCGACCCAAAACAGACCAATTAACTGTGATTACAGACCTGAACCTGGGAAAAAAAAAAAAAAAAAAACTTTTATTTAATTAAGCTTTTACTGCTTTTGTAAGCAAATCAGTTTGACATGATTTAAAATTGTATTTCAAAAAACGATATAAGAGTTCTTGTTTATTAACAATAGTCAGCTGATTATTATAACATCATAGTTATTATTGTTATTAACGGTCATCGGTCGCACGTGTCCGCTGACGCAGCAGCTGGGTCCAGTCTGTACCTCTTTCAACCAGCCGGGCTCAGCCTCACTCGTCCGCTGACGCGATCAAAAGCCCGACATGACCCAGCCCGCCCATCCAGCACATTATTGTGGCCCGGCCCGCATTTCGTGTTGGGGCCGGGCGCAGGCCCTGGTTAGAAATGTCAGCTCTACTCACTACCCAAAAAAGCTTAAACGGTTAATGCAGAGAATGGCATTGGGTACTGTAGAAATGGCCAGAGACAGAAATATTTTTTTTCTAACATTAAATCTTCACCCTCAGTATTATATTATAAACCTGAAAATTATATTGGCTTCTTTAATGGGCTGTTAAGAGACATTTTATTGGTGCCATGAATGTTTTATTTAATTCAAAGACGTGTGTGTGATTTCTACAGCTGCTATTTGAAGTGTTCTTGTGAGAATGAGAATCTTTGCCTGTTCCTGTGTTCAGTACTTGTGCTTATTTTTGGTCATATCTACTTTCTTCATCATCAGCCTGAACTTATACCTCAAACTGAGCTGCAGGCTATCTGAAGAGATGTTTTTCTCACATTTTTGTCCTTTCGTTTATCAGATTTGATGATAGATTTGTCATATGATTTGTTAAACTCAAGCTTGTAAACAAAAAGATCAGAGCGATGGGCTGAAAAGTATTTACACAAATTTGCCCTAACAAGGTTACAAAGAAGAATGTGCACAGGCTTTGGCATTTTAACTAGTATCTCATGACCTTCACTAACATGGCTTAAAGTCTTGTAGATGTTATCAGTACTGATTATTACTGCATTAGGAAATACCTCTGAAACTGTGAAAAATGGACAAAACTTGTTTTGGTTATCCTACCCTCCTAAACTGATAAAAACACAAGTAAAGATCATAAACCGGAAAAACAAAGCATTCAAAAGTATGGTACTCAAGAAGCCTCAATAGTAAACATGTCAAAATAGGAACATAATGATAAACTATAGATAATCAGAGGCAACTTGTTCATATGAGTGTTTTTTTATATTCATGTTTTGACATGGAACTGGTTGTGGACAGGGTTTCTTAAGGTCCATGTGTGTGCAGACTGTTGTGCTCATTGCACTGGTGTCCATCCATTCAGCTCATTCTCTGGATCACTATTGGAACATCATTGAATTATCGACATATCATTCTCCAAGTAGGGCACAGTGCAGAAATACAAAGTAGGTTTGCTCTGGACCTGCTTTAGGTTTGATAAGCCACAAATCATTGGATGGTTTAGTAGCCATAAATGATGTTTGATGAATTGTTTTGTGTAAAAACTAAAAATAAATGATCAGTTTTGTTAAAAAGAGCTCTGTGGATTGATGCCTGACTTGTCCTCCTGTTATGTTAACATGAAAATGTTCTCTGGCACACCACCTACCTTCAAAGCTGTTCAAGGTTAGTTCATTGTCAGTGCAGTAAAAAGTGTCTCTATTAGGATGCAAGGCCAGATGAGAAAATTTACCTACCTACACTTTGACTTTGGTAAAGTCTGGGTAGAGAAGTAAAATGATGTGATTGTTGTCTTTCATTCTTGATGATCAAGATTAAACAAAATAGTGCCATTATAAAAACAAATGTTTGAAAACTTGAGTTGGAGCATTGAGCATAGAAAGAACCCACAATATTTTACTGATAATTTGTGATACATTTATGAAATAGAACATTAGAAAATCGGGTTTTAGATTTATCTTGCTTTACTTATGAGTCTATGACGGTTTTATTGCCAGTTATTTCAAGGAACAGCTGTATAATATTATGAGAAGGAATACAAGGGTGGACTGATGCCTTTGTATTTTTTTTCTTTCTCCCAACACAGGGTAGATGCTCAAGAGAAAACTGCAAGTATCTTCATCCACCTACTCATCTAAAAACCCAGTTAGAGATAAACGGGCGCAACAATCTGATCCAGCAGAAGACAGCAGCAGCTGTGCTCGCCCAGCAGATGCAGCTCATGATGCCTGGACCCAGCCTGCAGCCTGTGGTATGTTCCTAACACTTGACTCGAGATAAACTTCTGTGATGGTACTGTACGTGACAATACTTGACTCAAGTGTAATCTCTGCCCTCTCTCTTCATAGTCAACATTTCCTGTTACGCAGGGCCTCTGCGCTAATGCTAACCTTGGTTATGGTTCATACCTCACACCACTGAGCCATGGAATGAGCCTCATTCCCTCAGACATCCTCTCCAGCACCCCAGTTCTTGTTCCCGGCAGTCCAGCTGTCACGGTCCAGTGTTCATCCTCCTCCTCTTCGTCATCATCCTCTTCTCCATCACAGAAGCTACAGCGTCCAGACAAATTGGAGGTATTCATAGATCAAAACACGCAAAGAGAAATGTTTATAATTTTGTGGCTTGACATGAGCTGGCTCCAGGCTTAAAGCTAAACTGCTCTCACGGTCATCATAATTGCTTCTGTTTCAGGTGTGTCGCGAGTTTCAGCGGGGAAACTGTGCACGAGGGGAGACGGATTGCCGCTTTGCTCACCCCAGTGACAGCCCGATGATTGACAGCACCGATAACACAGTCACTGTCTGCATGGACTACATCAAGGGCCGGTGCTCCAGGGAGAAGTGCAAGTACTTTCACCCGCCTGCACACTTGCAGGCCAAAATCAAATCCGGTCAACAACAAGTCAGTCAGACAGCAATGGCAGCCCAGGCCACAGCTGCAGCCATGGTAAGACGTAGTCTCATTCTAATAGGGGTTACAGCAGCCACTGTTACACGTCTTGGCCTGGGATATCTTCAGACCACCTTGTTCTTAAGCTGAAGAGTTGTTAAAATCTTGTTTCAGTTCAGTTATAGAGCCTTCTGGCCCTGAAACAAGATCTCCAGCTTGTACATACCTATACACTCAAGTAATGAAGCTTTGCCATTTTGTAACCAACTGCACCTCATCACCTCTTTATAGCTCTGGTAAATCTCTTTTTGAAAATCACCTCATGATAAGATGTTAAGGAGTGCCTGCTTCTACCCAGATGACTGTTACGGACCACCTGGAGCTTTTTTTAAACTGCAAAAGGCTTTAAGAAATTGCATAGCTGACAAGCATCTGAACATGTTTTTAAGCACATAAGCAACTTTGTTTGTAGATTTTATATTAAAAATTGACTTTTTTTTTTGTCTAATTGACTGTTGCATAATCAGTCACAAATTAATAGATTTTCTATTTTCCTGTCAAGTTTTATTTGGTATTTTCCGTCAAAACGGTAAATGGACTGTACTTACCGTATATAATGCCTTTCTATCTGATCAAGATACTCAAAGCACTTTACTCTACAATCTGTGTCCTCATTTACCCATTCATACAGCACTCTACTAGATCTATAAACAGCTAATTGAACAAATCATTCTAAAGATACTAATCAGTGCTTTATCACATTCTTACACCGATGGGTCACACATCTGAGGCAATGAGATATTCAATGTCTTGCCCAGGGACACTTCAGCATGTGACTGTTGGTGGATTCGAACCCCCAACTCTTGCATGGGAGGACGACTGCTCTAACCACTCAGCCACAGCCACCCCAACAATTTGACAATCGTTGTTAAATAATTAGTAAAATAAACAATTTGTTTTAATACCTTCACTGGCTACTTACATTGCATTCTTTTTTGTTGTTGTTGTTGTTACAAGAAGTTGTATTTTTATTTTAAATGTACAAATGCATTTATATTTTTTTATACCATACAAAATGAAGAACCAGCCAAACGTAGCTCTATATTGTGTTCTCGATGATATAGGATGCATGGTTCATCTGTTGGTTTGTGACACTGCTTTGGGCTGGCTCTCATAAAACCAAATCATCTTTCATTTCAACATTTTCTGCGCTTTCTGTGTAATCCATTGATATTCCTCTCTGGAAGCCATAACATGTGTTCATAATTAAAATAATGTGAGTGCATTAGCACTGATTTAGCTGTGTTTTGATTATACTGACAACAATGATTTCTAGTTATTTGATGCTCAGTGTACATTACAGGTATATGTTGCATATCATTACTATAAAGCTGTATTTTCTGTATTTACTGATTGACTAATTTTGACTTAACAATCATTAAATGTACCCTTGAATGCATTTTTATTACTGTGCATGTATATTATGTTTTATGTGGTATACTACATTCAGATTATTTTGTTTTTTGTTTCCCCCCTGTCACCTACCCACAATGCTGTCCTCCATGGTGCACCTCTTCTTGCTGTTACCTGTATGTTAATGCGCTTGAATCCCATTGGCCCACTGCCATCATGTGCTCGCTGCCTGCTATTTAAAGACTCAATCGACTTCCAAAGCAATGAAGCGACCCCTCGAGGCAACTGTAGACCTGGTACTTCCACCTTTTGCTTTGCATGTAGCTATTATTTGTACTATAACTTTTTTTTATTCTCTTCAAGTCATATAGTTTTTGTGTGCATCATCTCCCATCAAAAAGCTTTATTGCTTAAAATGTGAAATATTCTTCATTTTGATTAATATGTTACTTCAACCATACCCTGCCACTTTGTCTTTTGTCCATTTTGTGCCAATACTCACTTTTATTGTTTAGTCATTATATAAAAAGCATAAACAAAAGGATGTGAAATTTACAGTATTTTTTTCTGTCACTTTTAGGGCTTTCCACACAGCCTCCTGCAACCCCTACCAAAGAGAGTGGCGCTTGAGAAGAGCAGCTGGACCAGCTCTCTCCTCACCCCCAATTTATTGCACTACCAACAGGCTTTGGCTAATACACAATTTCAGCAGGCCACCGCAGGCTTTTATCCCACAGGTGATCCTCTAAACATTAACCCATATTTTCATGATCAATTTCACATGTGTTCATTGTATTCTGCTCATTAACTGCACGACTATCAGGACATGCATGTGTCACTAGTTGTATAAATACTAGCTCGTCATCTATGAAGTGCCAGAAGGCATTTCATAGATAATAAGTGTCTCCATTAATAGACCTGGAGTGAATAAACTGGGCTTTGCAACATCAGTGGGTGTAGCCAAGGCTGTAATGAACAGGGAAGCTGTTACTAACCAAAAACTACATTTAGAAAAATTCATAAAACCAACAAAATCTACTGTTGTGGCCAAGAGAAACTTACCAAGACATTTTTTTTCAATAGTGTATGTTGCGTTTATTCTATCACGTTCACAAATATCTTCCACGGTTGCTGTCTGAAGACAGAAACGGCTGGTTGATTTTATACCTGAGACACACACACGGCAGAACTGAGACAAGTTAGGTGGTTTCGTATCCACTGACCCGACCAAAAAAAAGAAAACATCTTCACATGTGCAACCTCAAAATGCACATGGAGAAAGTTTTCTGATCTTTTTCTAGTTGTCATACAAGTAATCCAACTGTATTACCCCTAAATGGTGTTAAAGTAATTGGTAAAAGTCAAAGCATTTACCAAATATTAAAGCTGTTGTAATTATAACCTCAAATGAACAGCAAGATATGACATATATGGTGTCATTATTTAACAAAAACAATGTCATAACACAGACGCAGTGTGAATAAATAAGAACACCTTTATGCTCTCCAAGGGAATTGAAAGAAAATTAGCTGAGCATCAGCAGGTGTAGACTCCTAAAGGCAGAAATTCAGAAAATTATCTGTTTAGGACAATTTATGTATGTGTTAACACAAATCTGAGAAGAAAAGACATCAGTGACGATGTTAGAAAAGCAATAATTGCTTCCTCTCAGTCTGTGGAAGGAGGTAAACACTGATGACAGCTGGCGGTCTTCCCAGGAGTAGGAACTCCACCCCGAGGTCAAACTCTGCAGCATTCAGAGAAACTTCAGCAAACTCAAGAGAGACACGTTAGACTCTACGTGTCTCGTAAGCGTACAACTAGAAAAAGACTGAACAAGTAAGCTTTATATGGAGGGACTGCTAGTAGAACGCCTCTTCTCTCGGAAAAGAATGTGGCCGCACAGCAAGTCACATCCGAACCCACCTAAAGACTTTGGGAGTAATGTCTTTTTAAAAAAACGCAGACTAAAACTGGGTTATGTAAGGAAAAATTATCCCAAACATATTCCGTCAAATCTGTGAAGGAATCGCTGAAAAACAAAAATAACGTCAAGTTGCATTGGACTTTAAAATGGTTGTGCTTGAACAAATGCCTGCAAACGTCAACGAACTGGAGCGACGGAAGTTTCTCCACAATGATGGGAGATACTGATGAGAACAATTAAGCCAAATTATTCCTGCTTTTTAGGGTTTTGCTAATCATTTAACCAAAGATTGTTTAGGTTTTCACACAACTGCACCACTCAAATGTTAAATGAATTCATTTATCTAGTTTTACGACCTTGTAGAAACCTGATGCTCTTGGTTATGTCCCAATACAAGACTTAAAATATATATATTTTTTGTTTTTACAAGTTATGTCTGTTTTGTTAGCTTAACTAAAGGTTTAATTATATTGACTCATGCTGGCATTAACCAAACTGAAATGTGTCAATGTCTTGACCGTGCTTACACACCTTTTCTCTTTATATTTCATAATCACACAGGTTCTGTCTTGTGCATGACTCCTGCTAACAGCGTTGGTAGGTTCCTCCCTTATGTTCTTTAGATTTTCTTATTTCTAACAGAAAACACACAGTTGCATTCCAACAAGTTTCTACTCATTCCAGCACCAGAAAACACCACTTTAAAAAAAGGACGCTGCATTAAAATATTTTAAGATGATCACAAAGATAAGTTTACTTTGTGCTGGAACCTTTTTAAAAAAAAATATTATTTTTATTCTAACTTGTGGCGCATTTATATGCTTTTCCATTCATGAAGCTCTTGGGTATTTAATTTCCTCTAATCTTTCAAATAGTTACCATAGAAACTTCAACACTTGGATGAATTCTGTTTGTAGATTTGCCGTGCACCATTGGGAAAAGTTAGGAAATTTGGTCAGCATCCTCAAGATTTGAAACTCCAAGACGTTTTGCATATTGAAAATCGTTTAATCGCACTCTTGTGGGATGTCAGCTTATGACCAGACTTCCTAATTTATTTCTTATCAGCCCTCCTTTTATGTTCTCCCCTGCTGTCTTGCTTTGCCGTGTGATCACATGCCATCTGCTGGTCTAACCCAATGATGGTTTGCTGCTACTGTCATTTTTATAATGCCTGGCAAGAGAAAGAGAAACATTGCTATGGTTACCATAATGCTCCACCTCCCTTTTCATTGCTTTCATGGTTTCCCCTCCTGAAAAAGTCCCCATGATGTACAGTGCTACGCCTGCTACTGTTTCTGCAGCAACTACTCCTGCCACAAGTGTCCCCTACGCAGCAACAACACCAGCCAATCAGGTTTGCTTCTTTTTAAAGCTTTCTGTCATAAATCCTTGAGCTCTTGATAAGTGCTTCATCTTTAAACCAGGGGAGTTTCTCCACCAGTGTAGAGGTGCTTCGCTTGCTTTACAGTCATAAAGCTTCATACCTGTAGACCTTCAGCTCAGCTGCATTTAACTGCTTTCTTTTACCACTGAAAACACATATTTAGGATTCTTCCACCTACAGATAATGGTGTTGCTCTTGTTTATTACACGTTTTATGCTTTGTTCAATGTCATTTCTTGTTTCAGTCTGAATGTTAGTATAGGACCTCACCCCGCAGTAAATATTTATGAGTATGTGTTACTACTAGGCTTTTATTGTCCGTATTTCATCTAACGGCTGCCCCTTAAACATTTGTTCTGAGTGAAGGCTGCAGATAATACAATAGCAATTTTTAGCTTGTAAAAAAAAAATAAAAAATAAACGGTTAAATTTGTAGTCATAAACATGAGACTCAGTATGTGTGTAAGCCTCATTGTGTTTAGTGGTAAATCCAGTTGTAGATAAAAGTATTTCTTAGCATACAATTACCTCAAAGTTTTAACAAAAGTGGGATATAAAAAAAAATTTAAAAAAACTACAAATGGATATCAGAAGCATAAAAACGTGTTTGTTAAAATGTGAGGAGTTACAACCAAAACAGTTACCCACGTAGTTTTATTAGGTTTTACTTTTAACATGCATTTACAATGAAAATATTTAATTCTATGTAATATACCACATTTTAGTAACTGTCCCAAAACTTATTGTGATTCACCTCAAAGTTATAAAGCAGTATCTGTATTCTACTTGGAAAAACTAAAGCCAAATTTCCCTTCTTGTCGTTGCTCCTACCCATAGTTTCCCAACTCATTAGCCCTCAATTTAAAATCACATTGAGTAGTGAATAAAATGTCCCACTGCAACATAGGATATCTGATCAACAAGTCGATGTTCCATCATTTGTTGCCAGTTTCCTATTTAATTAAAGATTGTATTATGTTCACATGTTGCATGTAAAAATTAGTTATCAAAATCTTTTTAATATGATTTTTCAATGCTTTTTAGGAAATAATAACAATACCAAAAGCAGTACATCAGAACACACCAAACTAGACATTACAATGTTTGTGGAACAATAAAATACTTTCAGTGCAGCAGTATGTCGGACTTTTAGACAATGATGCCTAACGTGCTGCTTCACATTACAGTGCGCCAGTAAAAGTATATTTATCAAGGGATTTACACATATTTGTAAGTTTCTTTGCAAGCTCAGCTTTTCGTGTGCCCCTAATAATTCTCAGTAAAGTGTGACAAAGCTCTGACCCTCTGTCTTCACCTCACAGCTAAAAAATAAGTGGAACAGGGGGAAATGCAACTTACACCACGTTCTGACACGTCACCTGTCACCCAATATTCTTCTTAACATTATATTCCTTGTACAGGATTTTATTTAAACTTTCCGTTGCCTCTGCCTGGAGTTGCATTCGGGACTAAAAAATCCGACTTGACCTGGCACTGGCCATTTTTTCCAAACCCGACGCGACCCAACCAGTTAACTGTAATTACAGGGTCGAACCCGAAAAAAAAAAAATACTTTTTTTTTTTTAATTAAGCTTTTACTGCTTTTGTACAAAAAAATCAGTTTGACGTGATATTTTAAAATCGTATTTCAAAGAAAGGAAGATATCAGATTTCTTGTTTCACCAAATGGATATTAACATACAAAACGAATAGTCTAAAAAAATCAACTGTAAAGAGAGACTGTTATACAGATGAACAAAAGTATTTTTAGAGCAAAATTATCTGAAAAAATATAAGACTTATAATTGAACCCGCTGCTCGCTTCGGCTTTTATAGTTCAGATGTTGAAACTTCCTTCACTGAGGACGACCGCAGGTGCAGAGACGTGCGCGGCCGGTGATCAGGTGATCCATCTGAAGATTAACTGGACATTTGTTTTTCCTCTTTCAACCGGCCGGTCAGCGGACACGCGCGGCTGATGATCCCGTTGTCCATCTGAAAGCTTGACTTTTTTTTAATTACCTCTTTCAACTGGCCGGTGCCTCTTCAACTAGAGTAACACAGTTTTATATTGTGCATTCTTATTAAGTTTTCTTTGTGCTGTATGATTCTTAACCACATCAAAAGCCTGAGATCGACCCGGTTCGCCCATCAAGTAAATAATTTTGACTCAAAATTCAGGCCGTGTCGGGCCCGGGCTAGAAATCGCAGCTCTACCTCTGTCTAACTGAATCATTGCTATAATTTAAAGTCTAAATTGTGTAAACTAAACGTTCTAAAATTTCAGTCACTTTTTTAAAATTATGTTCCCACTTGAACCAGTTTTCTGACAACCAGTTGAAAATCAGACAGGCAAAGCAATTATTTTAGTTTAACTGAACAATTTCTTTAATGTATTTCGTATCATGTTGCTTTAAACCTCACTGCTTCAAGCTTGTTGTGTGAAACCTTTCAGTGACTTGTGTTTTCAAACAGATCATCCTCAAGTAACCATGAGAAACGGAAGTCGGTGTTGTGGCGATGCTGTCAAAGGTCCCGAACAGCCCGTCTGTAAATATTCTGCCATCAACACACGCAGCATACAGCAAGCTGCATGCTGAGAACATCACTGCTGAAAAGACGATCAGTAACATTCAGTGGCTCAGACACGGGGACTGGGTTGTGAGTTGTTGTGTGTACACACCTTTGCACCTGTAATAACCTGCATCAATACTATTGGCCTCAGTCAGATGTGATGAAGTCAGGGATGAAGCTTTTGTGTCTGTTCTTTGCTTTTCTGAACAAAACACAGACAGCAATTCAAACCCAGTGGCAACAACTTCATGTGTAATAAACTGGAAATATAAATTGTGTTTTGTTTGCCATTTAAAGGATGTAAATACTTACAGACGAAAGGATGCCGGATCCAGTCTGAAGTCATCCTTCAGCACGTTGACAGAAAAAGGGTAACGTCGGGTGTAAAAAGTCCTCTATTTGAGATTGTTGTAGTTGTATTGCTTTATCGAACATTCGTGTTCCTTCTTGAATGTGTTCTGTTTAGCATTTTCCTATTGCCAGATTTAAATAGCTTCAACAAACCAGTGAATAGCACTTATTTTAACTTTACACTTTATGGTGATGTATTTAAAAGCTGGTTTATGAACATCCCTTTAAAACGCTCAGAGAGTTCCCCAGAGAACTGGATCCGTGCTTCACCTCTTGGTGTGCCTTTGCATTGCGAATACAGAAAGAAAACGCTGTTTAATCCATTTGATGTAGATATTTTTCTTTCTTTTCGATTACTCCATGTGGATTATAATACTAGATTTATTAATAAGACTGTAATTTGTTTGAACAAGCTAATATAAAATCAGATGTTTATAGGAAGAGTTGCGACAGACGTGTTCGTTAACTTAAAGTTGTGATTGTGTAAGGGTTGCGTGTCGTGTGAGCATCGTGTCGCAGTCTGTTGTCAGTACTGTATATTCTGAATGTTCCAAGTGCCTAAGGAATAGTACATGCAAATACACCGAAGCATCGTTAATAGGGTTTGTGTGAAAATCGCCGAACTAGTCGCAGACGTCAAAGATCAATGTCCATGTCAGTGCGTTAGTAATGTACCTGAAGAGATTTAGTCTTAAAGTTAAATTCTCACCTATTATAATGTGTGTTTATGTATTTTAGTTATATACTGGTTTTTTTTTTGTTTGTTTGTTTTACGTATCAAATGATTAAGCCAATTAAACGTAGGTTTGAAACTTTTATTGTACAATTTAAGGTAAACATTTCAGTGAGCTTCAGTTTTGCATTTTTCATATGACAAGATCTTAATATTTGTTTTAACTGAAGTCATAAACAATAGTTTCTTGACTTTTTTTTTTTATTATACATGTTTTGCTTCAAATTTCAGTTCCATATTTTGCAAATAGTGTGGACAAAAATGTAGAATTTTAACATTTGATTACTTTTTCTTGTGGTTTCCTTTTTCACTTCTTGCGTAGATACATATATGAGTGCATATTGTACACTTTTAAAATGTATTATTTTACATTTTATGATAAATGTAATTTATTAAACTGACTTTAGATTGGATGAGTTCTTTCAAAGACCTTCTTGACCTTGTTATATTAGCTTAAAAAAAGCAGTTTTTTTTTTTTTTGTCCTGGGATTAGCTGTTTAAAATAAAACCTGCACACATTTCATCTTTGCTTTGTTACCTTTAAGGTACAATGAACATTTGCATGGGCAATACAATAAAGCAGCCAGTGCAGAATGTACAAATTGTACAAAAAATGTAATGCTGAAACAGTTTATCATTTAATAATTATAATTATTATTTGTAAAACACTAATTAAGAATGTTACAAAGTGCTTTACAAGAAGGGGGTGAGGCGAGTTAGGTTAGATGGATGTTCACAAGAATGCAACAAAATACTGAGCTACATACGTCAGACATTTTCAGTTGATAATATCTGAAGCTGCAGTCATTAAAAGCTGCTTTTTTCCCTTCAAGTTATGAATTTTATCTTTCCACAACAGTTGCACATTTTACTGTATTGTCCACCATTTAATCTGTAGACTTCCTCTAAGCTCAAGAAGAGGCAAAGTGCCCTGATTTAGTTATAATTTTTAACTATAGCAGGGCAAAGTCTACTTGGATTATAATTTATGCCAAAAAGAAAAAGTTTGGCTGTTTGCAATTAGCTATTTTTAAATCAACTTCTTTTCGCAAGATAACTTTTGTGTCTTGAAAACACACCTTAGCTTTTTGCTGTCACAGACAACGGAATGGCTCAATCAACGTTGGATTATTTGAATACAAAAGTTGCAACTAATATATACAGTATGTTATATTTAATATGTGGTAAAAGTTATTTCAAGTCAGTTACGATTAGCAATTTATAGTTTAGCAGCCGTTTTAAACGTAAAGTGTGATTTGCTTTAATATTCAGCAGGAAACCTGCTGAGTGACCTTTCTATATTGGTTTTAACTGCGCATGAATGTTTGTGTTAGTGATGGGGGGAAAAGTTATTCTTATGTCATAAAAAAAAAGAAATGAGGTTGTTTGCTCTAACTCACTTTCTCTTCAGCACTTTTCATAACAGATGACTAAGCAGACAATTTTTTGTGGACTCTGCCTTATCTTCAATCGATACCTGAGTTTGTATTTATCCTGAATTTCACATTGTTCATTTCAATACTTTCCTTTTTTTTTTTATTCTTTTTAAGTAATAAAGTTTTAGGTTTGAACACATGATTGTATTACAATCCTAAACAAAAGGCTGTTTTGTTGATAAGATTATTCAGATGGTCATTGTTAAATTAAAAAGTTAGCCATCTCTTGAAGCAGCCATGTTGATGCCATTGGGTTCCAGCCTGGTGTGAATTTCTCTAAATTTAAACTATTTGTGCAGAATTAACATTTCATGTGAGCAGTTTTGTTCTTGTAAATTCTGAAATGTGTAGAATCTGATATATTGAAAATAAATAAATGTCATGTAACTGCAAGGCTGTCAAATCTGTTATTTTATATGATCATTTGTTTTTATTTAGATCATGGTGGTCAAAGATTCTTTAACTTTAAATGGAAAGTTCAGATCATTTGGAGTGAAAATGTATACAAAGTTTATGAACAATTAATATATTACCTGTTGCAGATAGCTCTTTAGTCAACCTCAGATTGGGACAAAGACAAGATGATGCTATTAACAAGTGGGGCCAAGAAAATTGTGGATTTATGTTGTCTTAAAATAACACTTTCTTCTTTACAGTTTGGACAGATGTTCTTATAAAAACCTCTACATGACTATCAATTTTACATTACACAAATATTCTGACAGATGTAAGATACTTCAACAAAAAGTCCAATGGGATCCAGTTACGTAAATGCATTTTAAATGCAAAATGTATGGCGAATATAAACATCAAATAATACTATATATAATAGAAACCACTTTAAAAAAAAACTGAGACTGAAGTTGCTTCCAGACAGCAGCAGTCCACTTTGGTTTTGGCCCTGCTCAGATTAGGTGTACATTCGTAAATCCAGTCAGAAATAAACTCTTCGTACGCCGTTCAGAGTTATCTACAACAGGTCAGACATTTACTGCTCATAACAACACATAATAGAATTTAAACGATTTGAAAATCATAAAATGGCTATACTGAAAACATGCTAATCGAAATTATACATTTCTGTATTTGTATAGCGAAATGGGTCGATTTTGGTTAAAACGGCGACTTTTAATGGAGACTCATTCTAATGCTGCTTGTATAGTTAGAGAGTTGCTCTAAATACTTTGTGTTGATAAGGTGAAGCAGCTCCCATACAGCGTGCTGCTCAAATTTCAACCAATGGCAACGAAATGCAGTGTTGCCATAGCAACAGCATCCGGTGGCGGGTCCCTCGTCCTGGATACACATCCTTGGAGCGGCCTCCGTGATTGGATGAACCCTCTGTGCGTGTCACTTGGGTAACCGAACCACGGGAGTCTGAACAACATGAACGGAAATGTCGCCGCTGAATTTCACTGGCCGCCTCCGCGAGGCTCCCATTCAGCTGCGAGTTAGCTGCGCGAGCCTCGGAGGCAGCCATTGGGCTGTTCTCATGTCCGTCTGATCAGAGGAGGAGTAAGGGGGTGTGTGTGACATTTTTATTTTTCTACGGAAGCCGAGCAGGGACCCGGCTGGATACGCAGCGGCCGCTGGTCTCCACCCGAGAGTATGGCGGCGGGAGTCGCGCATGAAGCGGTGACACACCAGACAAGATGGTGAAAAAGAAAACGGAGACTTCTTTAAATGAGTGTCGCTGTAGCTTTTAGTTGTTGTTGTTTTTTAAAGGAGCAGCTGTGAGGGAAAAAGGCTGAGCTTTTTTTTTTTTTTTTTTTAAGCGTCCTCGATGGAGCAAGTTTTTTTGGTAAGCAGATGCAAAGCCGCGCGGTCCACAAAAAAGGGCGATATTTTCCTTCCTCCTCGCGCACGTTTCTTTGAACAGCTGCGGTCCTCGGCGCGTGTAGCCGCTGCCCGTCTCCGGTCTGCAAAAAAATGGGGAGTTTCTACAACGAAATCCACGTCGGGGCGCCGACTCTTTGTGCTCAGCCATAGTTGAGCCGCGGCGCGAGGAGACTGGCTGTTATTGACCAAAAAAAAAAAAATGGAACGTGAACGGTGAAGCGCGAGAGAGCTCGTGTCAATGCCGCGCGGAGATTGATCGATTACCGAGCGACCGAAGCCACGATGCGCGAGTACAAAGTGGTGGTGCTGGGCAGCGGTGGGGTCGGGAAATCAGCCCTCACCGTGCAGTTCGTCACCGGGACGTTCATCGAGAAGTACGACCCCACCATCGAGGACTTCTACCGCAAGGAGATCGAGGTGGACTCGTCTCCGTCGGTGCTGGAGATCCTGGACACCGCCGGCACCGAGCAGTTCGCCTCCATGCGGGACCTGTACATCAAAAACGGCCAAGGGTTCATCCTGGTCTACAGCCTGGTGAACCAGCAGAGCTTCCAGGACATCAAGCCCATGAGGGACCAGATCATAAGAGTCAAAAGGTTGGTGCAGTGATGTTCCAAAACTATGTGCTTGACATTATTATTCACACAGATTAATTACCCTAATGGTTCCAGTATGGGCCTAAAATTAATCATTCAACATTATTTTCTGAACTAACTCAAACCTACAACTACGGTACCTTCACCCAATTAAGCTTCAAATGTATGCGTTATGTTTCTAGCTTTATTCCCTCCATGTTTAACAAGACACCACTGACAGGACAATAAAGATCCAAAGACAGTCCACATGGTAAATAGACCGCTGGGAATACCCAGGATTCAGTGCAACAGAGAGCTTCAAAGCACACGCCAGGGTGAGCTCGGTTCTGCAGAAACCTGTGGTTTAATCTCAGCACAAGAGGAAAAATAAAAAAAGATTGCCTGATGTGTCGGCGGCTGATGATCCAGGTGTATGATGTCATCAGTGCTCATTGATACAGGAGAGACGACTGTCCTATTGCTGCTGCTCTGTGCATGCTCTCCAGCTGACATTGCATGATGTCATATCACCCACTGAGAGCTCAGATGTGCAGCGTCATGAATACCCCTCGCTGTTCCCCTTTTTATTGTCAATTTGTGAGTTTCTGTGCGCAACGAGCCGCAAAAGTGGCCTCACCAGTCGCCGTAGGTGTCAGTGGATGTGTTCCCATCAGTCAAAAGGAGTCCAAAGGACGAGCGTATTAAAACGAGCTTAAAGATTGTAGCGCAGTGATACACCTAATTACTTTAGATGATCCCCGGCATATGGGCAGATCAGCCGAATCATGCCCGATGGCTGCGTTTTAGTGTCTGTTCCTGCCAATAGCTGATCCATTCTGTCTAGGATCTTTATTTCTGGTTTTATTATTATTTTATTTATTTTTTAATCCCACCCCACCAAAAAACAGTCTTAATAATACAAGGTTCTGTTTGAAAGAATGAGGCCAACATGTTTCTCCCACGTGAGTTGAAAATAGGAAAAGGTGTGTGTGTGTGTTTATGTGTAAATATGTGCACGCTCACACAGCAGATGCAGCCAGGCTGTCGTGTGATGCCACACCTCACGCACAGAGGCTGGTGGCGTTTTCTAAGATCGCAGCAGTCTTTTTACATTTTCTGTTCTGGTGAAGTAAAGCCATCACACTTCACACACAGCTCCTACACAACTGTTAAATTCAGACACCCCCCACCCCCCGTTTTCACACAGACTTGGATGGTTATCGTTTAAATTTGGGCTGGGAAAATGACAGAAAAAGTGTGTGAACCTCTTCATTTTTTTTAGGTGAGTTGAGATTCCAAGTGACTTTAAGATGGCAGCAATCCACTTAGGTTTTGGTCCCACTCTAAGTAGCTTATTGTCATTCCAATAAACTCACATTTAAAAGACAAACTTTCCAATTAGGTCTACACCACAAAAATATTAATAATTTTAGGGATGCACGATATTGGATTTCTGGCCGATATCCGATATGCCAATATGTTAAAACTTATTTGGCCGGTAACCGATACCAATACCAATATTTTCCCCCTAGACCTACTTACGGAGACTACATACATTTCTCTGCTGTGGAATTAAAATACTACATTATCCTGCATGGTCTTTGTCAGTTTGAACGGCTACCAAATGCAGATGCCAACAAGGGGCTGAGAATGATGTAACACTTCAACTTGATTATGTTTAATGTCAAATTTATTCATGACATTTACTCTCTCTAACACAATGACACACTCAAACAGTGCAAATTTGTAAATTTTCACAAATCTAAACTCAACCTGTTCACAAGCGACAAGTGAAAAGCGCATAAGTAGTAGTTAATTAATAGAAATACTTGACAGTTCCTTAAATAAAAATGGTACCACGTTACAATAAGGCTACCCTTATAGATGACTGTTTATAGATACATTATTACTGTAATTTTTTTCTTTATTTCATTCATTCCATTTCATCAGAACAATAACTATAGTACAATTGAAAGAAAATAATATATACAATCAAGGAAATAAAATGAAAGGCAGCAGAAGAAGAATACATTTTTATATCTGCCCCTTTTCCCAAAATATATTCAAACAAAATTTTTACTAAAGTAAAATTAATTTATTAAAATAATTAAGCTAAATAACATCAACTCAAGAAACAGTTTTAATAAATACACATTATGCTTCTCCATTTTTTTTTTTCAAAAGACTAATTTTTATCTTCCTCTTGAATATATACATAGATCTGGCATTTTTAATGTCAACCTCCAGATCATTCCGCAATCCAATTCCCTGAATTATAGTAGCTCGCATCTTCAAACTGGTGCGACACCACGGCTTCACAAACATCTCCATCTCCTTAAGATAATAACTATTTTCCCTTTTAACAAAATTTCCTTGAATGTTAGTAGGTAGTATGTTTTTGTGAGCCCCATACATAAACAGTAAGATGTTGTAATCAACCGTCATAGAATTCCAATATCTTTAGCTGATGAAACAATGTATTTGCTGGATGGCTATAATCTTTTCTAGTAATAATTCGTATAGCTCTTTTCTGTAAAATAAAAATTGGATTTGTAATTGTTTTACATCCTTTTATTTCATTCAACCTTTATTTAGGCAGGTTAATCTCATTGAGCCTCGAGGACTCATTTACAAGAGAGACCTGTTTTCAACAAAGAATGATGACAACAGCGAAAACAATAGACAATCATAAGAGAGGCATACAGATTTTCTTTTTAAACAAGTTATAAAAAGATCTCAAAGTAGCAAAACAGATAGATTATAAGGCAAACGTAGAAAACTAAAAACAGGAACATGTCTGCATTGGTTCTTGCCAGGATTCCAACATATTCTTAAAGCCATTTAGATAGGTCAAGGTCGAGAGCTTCAGATCTTTTTGTAAGATATTCTAGGAAGCAGGAGCAGAGTAGGAAAAGGCCCTTTTGCCAAGTTCAGTCCTCACCGAGGGAACACTGCAGGTAATCATGTCCTGAGAGCGCACCTGTAGCTGCACTCACGCAGAGACATGTAGGAGGAGATGTATGAAGGCAGCAGACCAAGAAGTGATTTAAAGATGAA
>JARVGQ010000309.1:21157373-21169665 GCA_031762355.1 Hypsolebias martinsi | reverse complement strand
CCCCCCCGGGCGGGGGGGGGGGCGGATACGCGAAGCAGCCGGTTACCAGGACAGCCGGATACCGGGGACCCCCTGTATTTATAATGGAAACCAAAACTGTGGCCAAAAAAAGCAATTCTAGGACAATCTAGTTACACTTGTTGCCTTGTATTTTTTAAGCTTCATATGTCTATCACTCTGAAAAGATGTCCAATACTTTTACAATTGGAGTCAATTTGAAACTATCATACCATACCACTATTTATAAAGGACTTAAAACAGCAACAAGGCCAACCAAAGTGCTGTAGAGCAAAAACAAAACAAGCAAAGGACACAGAGATCCAAATAGGTAAAGATAAGAACTAAATGGCTAACATTATAGAATGCAGACGTTAAAAATCAACTCACACAGTGTCAAAAGCCAGGGAATGAAAGTGTGTTTTCAAACGAGACTTTAAAACAGTGAAGGGGGCAGCCTGTCTGACATGCAGTGATAACTCATTGCACAGTTTTGGACCTGGAACAGAGAAGGCCCTGTTACCACTGAGCTTAAAACGAGTGCCTGAAACCATTAAAAGCATCTGATCTGCTGATCTCGGAGAGCGCTGTGGAACATGTGGCTGCAGCAGATCAGTGAGATAGGTATACATAGTGAGATACTTGAATCTACCAGTTTGAAGCCTGCTTTACTTACAGGTACATACACGTTTTCAAACCAATATTGATGTAAAGGTTTATTAAACAGCATTCAAATAAACTGATATGAAATGTTTGACTTTAAAGTTTAGAACAGACAGCAGCAATACGTTTTGTTCTAGGTCCAGCTTGGTTTAGCTGTTAGCACATCAGTCTGGTCAGGATAGAACTCTGATGTCCATTTAGAGAAAATATTATTTAAGCTACAGATGAAATCTAGAAATGTTCATCTTTAGATGCCTCAAGATTCAATTCCATTTTGATTCAGAGGGTTGTGATACGATTATAAAAACAATCATTGATGCATTTTGGTTACATTAAAATCTACATAACAATGGCTTATTTTACATACTGTAAATGTACACTGATTTATATGCCTAATAAAGAATGCACAAAGATCATTGCCGGGAATCACATGCTGCTGAACAACAATTAGATGCTAACTTAAAATTAAACACCATCAAATGTTTCAGTCATTACTAAAAACAGTTGTGTTTCTTGAGGGTTCAGCAAAGAAATGTGAAAACGCACCGCTTCACTGTAACATGTTTCTGATACAAAAAGCTACGGTCGCGCCAATAGAACAAACAGAACCACAGTAACCACCTTGCTGACTCTAGTCAAGTATTGCCACAGATTAACATAAAAAACAATTTTTTGACATTCGAAACGATTCAGAATCTTCAACGTCTACAATTTTACCCCCTACTCCTAGCAAGATAATAAATGTTCACAACCTTTCTATAGAATCCATCAAAGTTCAGTCAGCTCATCTGGACGGTTTCTTTATTTTGTTGAGACATTTCGTCCTTTATCCAAAGGACTTATTCAATCCAAGGAGCCACAAACAAACTCAGTCCCACAAGTAGCACACTCTCATAGTGTACCAACCAGCTTGCTGGTGATAAGATGGTTTCTGGGGCCCACCCTCTCCCCCGTCGACTCCTCTGAGGCAGCCATAGCCAAAGTGGTTCAAAATGTCAAAGTTACCAGCAAACTGGCTGGTCCACTATGGGAATGTGCTGCTTGTAGGGCTGAGTTTGTTTGTGGCTCCTCAGATTGATGAAGGACGAAACATCTCAACAACAAAAAATTGTCCAGATGACCTGACTGAACTTTGATGGATTTTTTTTTTAACCTGGATTATTGAGCACAAACTTTGATTGTTCTACGGAACTACTTTAAAAGTATAGACTGTATTAAAGAAATAACTTGGGCATGTGCACTATAAGATCAAAAAGAAAGTAGCCATATTTTAATTCTGTGTGAGATTTTAAAAGTTCACAGTAAAAATCAATTACCACTGAAATTCAGTCAACAGTAATTCTCAAGGTAACTACTGGTAGTTCTTGGTGTGTTTAAGAAATGCACCAAATGAGGCTCGAGTTCTGTACGCTGAATGTTAAAGGGTCTAGTTTCTCATTCAAGCAGCTTCCCAGCTGAAAGTGGAACTCTTTCATGCTTTTGGTCACACGCCGACCAACCTCTGAGCTTAGCTCCTAATTCCTGCTAGCTCCTCTCGGCTGGTGAGCTGAGCCTGGGAACAGAAAATGGGGGAATAGCTGAGATTAAAGTTCACAGAATAATGTAAACTCACCGGATAACGTATTCATAACTAGATCAAAGTTTGAAAGTTCAAGCTTATTTAAAGCTGGAGCTTACAGCTCAAACCTCTGAGAGATGTTCAGCCTGGAAGAATATCAACACTTCTGCAGTCCCCCCATGTCTCCAACATTAGATTATATATTACCAAGGGTTCTATATCTCTACACCGTCTTGTTATGGAGTTTCTGGGTGTTTCACTAATTATGATATTTTAAGGGTTGAACCCAAAAGGGCATAAGCTAATGCAAAAATACACCATTATTATTTTCTTAGAGAGAGAGCAGAATGTGAAAACCATGATAACACTGATTCAGTTTAAACTTTCCAACGTCGTGCAGTGCTGTTAACATGCAAAGCAACTTTTTTTGTACAGAGATATTGTTTAGAGGAAGCAAATACACTTGATCTGTTGTGTCTGATGCTTTGGAGCTTTGTTTTCTCTTTTGATGTGATGGAACTGCCTCACACGTTCCCAACTTTAAAATAAAAAGCTATTTGCTCAGTTACTCCTTTTGATTTGAGTTCCAGCTTCTCTGGCTTTCCTCGAGGTCTTCCAGTTCTCCCTTAATTTGTTGTGCTTCAGCAGTATGGCAACCAGTTCGGAGCTCAAAGGATTATCAAGAACTCCCACTGTCAAGGGTTACAGCTTCACTGTCCATCTCTCGTAACTCGTCTGGGCCAAGGTTAAGACTCTGTGCTTACAGGATGCTGATCAGATGCGGTTCAGTTCGAAGAACCAGTCTGGTGCTTTATATAAAATGCATCCTCCCACAAAGTATAACAAGTGGGCACTAAATGTAGGAATACTTTGAAAACATGTTTTCTGACATTGTTCTTGTTGATTGTTCTGTTTAGTGTTAGCTTGGCATTTATGTTCAGGTTGTTGTTAGTGTCTGTAAAATGTAAGACACAGTAAGTCAGATGTGTTATGTGATGTATAGAAAGGGGAAAGCACTTCACATTTAGCGAGCTTCTAGATTGTGAAACTGACTGTAAAGTGATTGGACCATGACTCTAGTGTCTTCAACTTTGGCATTTATTTGCTACAGCATTAAATTACAACTAAAGACCTAGCTCTTATAGTCATAATTTGCTGCTGATTCCTCCAAAACTGAGGTCTTTCAAAAAGCTGTCTACATCAGTAAGCTGTTCTGCTGATTTTTTGTTTTAATTTTTTCCTCACTTGCTCTTGTATGAGGCGAACGCATGCTCTTCCCTCTCCTGTTCACCTGCTTTGTTATTCTTTGTCTGTGTATCGGAGCTCCTATTTTACACATCTTCCGAAACTAAAACTACTGTCATGGATCTGATCAACTGGACTTTCAATGCAATCAACAAAATCTTTTCAACAAAGCGAACGAGTCCTGGAGAGCCCTCATGTCCCGCTGAGAATCTCAGGAGGACGCCGAAGACATATACAACTGGATTTATGATAACAGGTTTCCTGCTTTTTGGAATTGGTTGGTTACTGGTCTATCAACATACAAGAAGACAGCTGCAGCTGATTTGGACCTCGTCATGCTGCCTGCGTGTGAAGGTTTGGTTCATGCTTTGAGGACTCAAAATCAGCTGATTTATGAGCTAATCCATAAAATAAAAGTGATTTGAGAGAATCGCAGGCCACCTGTGGCTCTGGGACCCGCTAGCATGTTGGAAAAGACCTTGGAGGGGCTTGTAAGCACGGACCAGTAGAATGCACCCTAATCTGGCCATTTCAGATCTTGAAAGTACCAGTAGGGCTCAAGGCTGACAAGTAAATAATAGTGTCTTATCTAAATCTGATTCCCCTGGTTGGCCTAGAAAAAAGGCTGACATATCAATTTCTCCTGGGAAATGTTTAAACTAAGGAAAAGCTTTGTCTATCCCCCCACCCGCCGAGAGTATCTGTGAAGGCTTATAACTGCCGGCTGACCAACATCTTTTCAGGACTATGGACTATCTGGAAGTGCTTCATGGACCGACTTGTCAAACGCATATGTAACATGTTCATAAATATGCTTGCCGGCAGAGTTTTTTGATGTCTTAAATCATGTCCTGTTAGGACAAGGTGTGAAGAGATCTTTTTTTGTAGTGCCACTATCTTCTCCTCATGGCTTTTTTCCCTTTTCTATCTAAAAAAGTACATGTAGTCCTCGACTTACAGCGCCCTCGACTTATGGCAACTCGGACTTACGAATGGGTGTGCGGTGCAGCGTTAGCATACATTTACATGTATTTCCTCGACTTACGGCAAAAAATCCAGACTTACGAATGGGTGTGCGGCGCAGTATAATGAGTTCCGACTTACATTAAAATCGAGTTACGAACGGTTTGCAGGTACGGAACCCGTTCGTAAGTCGAGGACTACCTGTATTCTGAAAAGGATAAGAGGCCGCATTGTCATAGCAGCAGCTACGTGCACTCCGCCTGTCTTTCAGAGGACTATACGAACATATTCTCGCTGTATCCCAGTACAATGATAATAAAGCTTATTCTGATCTTGATATTTGTTCTTAACCTTTGCACAGAAACTTAAGTTAAAAAAAAATCTGAACTATACCTTTACATTTCATTAAGCACATGACATTACTAAGCATGGACATAGTAATAGGTCTAATAGGTAATATGTCCGCCAATTTCAAAGACCAAAAACGTGATTACCATATCATCACAGACTTGATAAGCTTTTGTTTTTTATGCACTAATGGGTCTTTTTGTGTGCATCTTCAGGTATGAAAAGGTTCCTGTGATCCTGGTGGGGAACAAGGTCGACCTGGAGAGCGAGAGGGAGGTGTCGTCTGGCGAAGGTCAGGCCCTGGCCGAGGAGTGGGGCTGCCCTTTCATGGAGACTTCAGCCAAGAGCAAAACCATGGTAGATGAACTCTTTGCTGAGATAGTTAGGCAGATGGACTACGCTGCCCAGCCAGACAAGGATGACCCCTGCTGCTCCTCGTGCAATATACAATAGCCCCCCGGGGGCTCGGAGAACAGGCCTGGCGAAAAGTCTACAGGGAGGACGCTTTTTGGAGTTGGAGCAGACAGATGCACATTTAGATACACACATGCCAGTTAAACTTAGAACAAATTCATGGTTGAGTGCAGCGTAAAATAACTCAGTGGAGCAGAAAGGCCTCAGTGACATGATAATTAATGACAAGTGAGTAATGAATGAGGAAAACCAAGAATTTGCCGCAAGAGAAATTGACAAATCACACAAAGGACCATGCCCTCGCCTTATTTTATTATTATTTTAGGTCTTTTCAGAGTTATGGAAAAGAAGTCAGCAAAGAATCACAAATTGGTATCTTTGTGATTTGTTAATCTGCAATTTAGGAGCAGCAGATCTCCTCCTGTTGGTTTCATTTCACAATAAACACCAAGATGCATTTCTTGGTTACGATGAGTTCATCGCAGACGGCCGCCACACACAAATCCAATAAAACCTTTCTGAGAACCAGTCATTTCAAACAAGTGTAGGGGTAATTGTGTCACCGTATGTGAGATTTTCCTCCCAGTTCAGTTTGTTTCATGATCGCTAGAAGGTTTTTATACTCATTACAGGGCTGAAACAGAGAGGTGACCTGAAAACACCTCCATCTGCTTTTGTTTTTCCAGTTGATCCTAGTTTTAATAAAGAGAAAATGGACAAGTTGGTGTCTTTTCTTTTGAACACTGGCGCAGTCACCTCTTTCCCATTTTCTCACTTTGAGGTAGAAAACTAAACAAAGCCAGATTTCACATACCGTGTGATGTTTTCTTCTTTTCTGGAAGACAGGACGTAATGTAAGAAAACCCTTCATCCTGATAGAAAGTTCTCTGTTTGTTAAATTCACAAAAACAATCATTTCTACGAGAACGTGGACAAATCTACTGGCAGTGTAAATAATTTGCATTGGAAGTTGGCCAGCTCGTATGAAGACACTCAACACGTGGAATTGTCAACTGTATGCATGGCTGAGTAAACAGTGGACTCTTATCATTGGAGATTTAATGTAGGCTGTGGAAAAATGTGCAAATCCAACACCTACATGTCTGGATCTGGAACACTTGTTTTAAAATGTATGTCCATGTTGCCACGGGAACCAGACCTGTCCCCGTGTGATCATTTTTGATTGTTGATTTTCTATTTTTTTATGTGACCATTTTCTCCTAACCCCTCTCTGAATGGTGACGCTGTTTCATTTGACACCGCAACAATAAAAGTGCATTCAACACTTGATGCGCCGCTACAGAGGCTTTTATGAAAGGGTGCTTTCACAGGAATGTTGCGTTTCTTTTGTTTTTGTCAGTTGGACAGGTTTTTATTATGACTAACCTGAGTATAACCTGCTACCATCAAGGGCTGTATGTTAGCAAAACATCTTGTAAACCACCAAATGGATTTGAATGAAACTTTCAGAAGGCAATCAACTTTACCAAACACAAAAAATGGCTTTAAACCTGCTAAATTTAGTGATATTGAGGTAAAGCTTGGTGTGGTTGTAGCTGAGAGTCATTCTCAGCACATACCCCAAACACTAACACATCTCATAAGATCTAGCAGTAAAACAGGCATAACAGAATTTGCAATGTTTGACCAGAACTGTATAACTTCGACATTCCTCATGATAAATTGATCATGGTCTAAAACTCTGGCATTAAAAAGTGACAATTATTCAAAAAAGTCTGTTCATAGGCCTGTCATGAAAGCAAATTTTGCTGGGCGAATTATTGGCTCAAATTATTGTGATAAATGATAATATTGATTGAAATTTGGCAATCGGTAATTATTGTCAAATTTAAAAAGAAATGTTTAATTTGTTTTGAGTGTAGTACCTTTTTTAGACCATTGGATGGCAGTATAAGACTGAACTGAAGGATGGATAGTGAGGAAGCGAGCAGCGTGTCTCTAAGAAAATGGAAGGGAGGCCCCTTGATGTGACATGGGCTGTCTCTTCAGTTCTCAAAATGGCAGACGCTCAATGTGTTTTGAGTTCTTTAACATAGAATCGTTCACACAAAGCTTTTAATGAAAAGCAGTAAACAAGTTGTCAGCTTCTTTTTGCAGAGAAAAACTTTTTACAAATACGCACAGGTTTCAACTGTGCATTTTGGAGCTTCGACAAGACAGAGGTTTTTTTCCCAGACGTCTGCCTGTTAGCTTAGCTCGTATTTTAGCTTCTCAGTTTAGCCGCTTTTAGTGATCCAAAAACGCAATGACTGTTTGGATTTTAAAGAGAAAGGGAGGTGTCAGTGAAGAACACCGGAGCTGAGCTTTGTGTCATCCAGTGTCTTCAGAAGAAAGAGAGACACGAAGAAACAAAGCTGAAAATGAAGTCGATAATTTTCATTTATCATGCGATTAATTGATTTATTGTTTATCGTGACAGGCCTAACTATTCATTTGTTGCTCTTTAACAGTAACTGCAGATTTCATTGTGACTGAATCAACATTCAAAAATAAAACTAAAAATTAAACATAGATAGGGTTAGCTGATTCATGAGAGACTGTTTGATATCACACAACGTGAAAAAAATAGACTTCAGGTGAAGGATGCAGTGTAGACAAATAAAAACGTAGTAAAAGTCTTTAAATTAATACATTTCATTAGTTTAATTCAGTCTTTGAACAGAATCTGTTTTGCATGATAAAAAAAATAACCTAAAAGACCAGTTACCCTTCCTTTTTCATGAGCTTCCTAAAGCTTTTGAGCCCTAAATCTGTGAGTGACCTTTGACCTTTCTGCCCTTCATTTGTTCTGATCCTTGTTACTTAGACATGGAAGAAAATCACATTCTTTGTGAACCTGTGGAATATATTACTTACCCTAAAATTCTGCAGCCAAAGACGTGTTAAATCAGTCTAAAAGTGGATGAGGTTTGATAAATTAAACTGGACACAAAAACTGGTGGCAATGAGTGTCATAAAATATGTTTAAATTGGAAACATTCTATAAAAGGTTGTTTTTTTTTAATATAAAAATGCGTTCAAGCTACAAAATGTTTGCAACTAGGGTCAGAGTTTGTTTCTATCTACAGCAGGTAAGTTATTTATTGTTCATACCTTTTTGGCAGAGCCCCAGTTCAACAATGAATAAAGTCTTGAATAGGTTTGGGGGGGAAGTGTGCAAGTCTCTGAGATGCCCATCTGGTGCTGTCAGCATGTTCAAAAGGCAGCCGTTTTACGTAAGGAGGTTTTTAAAGACAGGTTTGTGTCATCAGATGTTTGTTGTGGTTCATCCACCCTGAGGAGAGATGGCCAGAGCGCTGGAGGACCTGATGGTGAGACGTCTCAGTGGGGTTCATTAGGAATACCTCTCTGCTGCAGGAGCATTTGAGTTAGCAATAACACATAAAATACAAACTCCCTGCCGACCAGTGGAGGAGGTTTAATGAGAATAGATTACCAGACGCGCTACAGGGTCGACAGGTGCAGTTTCATCTTGTGAACTTGTTAAAATTGTCCCATTTCTCCATGAGTCCTTGCAAGGCCGCTTAAGGAACTTGAAATGATGAACCTGGAGAACATTAAGAATAAAACGAGCTTGAAAACAAACCTCTAAGTCTCACAGTGTGGGTGCATGAACTAAATAGGCGCTGACTCATCATTACCGGCGCTGTGATGGCGTGTTTGTTCCGGCTGAGATCCTCCAAAACCCTATGTCAAATGTCAGGATGAAAGAGTGGGATTTGCTGCATGACTCACCATCCTCTTTATCCCCACCCACCCCCAGTCTGCAGTAAACTTCCCCCAAGAGATCTGAGTGGGATATCTGTGACAAAGAGCCACGTCTGTCCTCTTTTTGACTCCAAGGAGCACAAGTTCAAGGAGCTGTGATCCGAGGGAGTTGACTAGAGGACTAACCTGCCAGCTCAGCACTTTTAGAGCTGGAGAGAGTTCAATGGACAGAGAAAACAAAAGAGCCTTTAAATTACTCTAATCCCTGCTCTGATCAGTGGAGCGTACAAATCTATGTGCTCCAGACAGGGGCTGTCATGTGTGAACATTAGACTCGTGTGCTCAGAAGAATAAAAAGAAATCTATATTAAAATGGTGAAAAATAAAACAATATTTAATGAAAATGTTTTAGTTTTGGTTCAGTGATGCAAACATGTATAAAATGTTAGTCTCTGCCTGAGCTTTTTCTCTTTCTACTTTTTTTTTTTTTTTTTTTGGTCATCTTTTTAGGATCTGAACCCCCACCCCTCCCATCGCTGATGCCTTTTTATGTGCGCATACAAATCTTTTTTACACGTGCAAAATATTTATGACAGGAATTTGTGCCCACACCTTTTACACTAAAAACAGTGCTGATGTGCAGAAACGGGTGGGAGGGTGGAACAAACAAATGTCAGAGGGGCTGTAATAACCAGGTGTCATGGCAACAGTTGTCGATTTCACACTCTAATTTGTTGCTGAAACAGTGTGTGTGTGTGTGTGGGGGGGGGGGGGTATTTTTGCAAAGAGAACACTTTCTCTACATTGCTGCATATGTTCATAAAAGGTGGGAGATAGTGTCATTTGTCTGTCTCTTTTTTAGCAAAATGTCTCAACCAGTGGATAGATTTTAATGAAGCTCAGAAAATAATTGGAGGTATTGTACCTACATTTTTATCAGAACAAAATTTTGATTCAAGATGGCCACCACAGCAAAATAACCTTAGCACCTGAACTCAATGAATTGTACTAAAAAAAAAGGACCATAATTAATTATCACAGATTTAAAAAAAGGTTAAATCATGTCATCTGGCATGTTTTAGGTGAGAAATATTTTGTCCTCCATCCAGAGGACTTCCTCAGTCCTGCCAGCCATCTTTGTCCCATAGTTCATGCTGTGTTTTAGGCCAGATGACCAACTTGCTACTCACAGAAACAGCCTGAGGACACCAAGGCCAAAGTGGTTCAGAAAAAAGGCTGCAAGCTCAAAAATCCAGATAGATAACAAAAAAAAAAGGTTGAATCATGTCATCTGGACATCATCTGGATCTGGATGATCAGATGTCATCATCTAGATGATTGCGCTTGCAAACCTTTTTCTGAACCACTTTGGCCTTGTTGTCCTCAGGCTGTTTCTGTGAGTAACAAGTTGGCCATCTGGCCTAAAACATTTGATTGTTGTACATGATGGTTGATTGTTTTGGATGAGTGTGTTGTGCGTGTGTTAAAGTCTACTTCTGAGATTCCAGCAGGAGGTTGGCTTGAAACAGCCGTGACGGCGACCTATGGGACAGATCTGGCTGGCAAGCTGTATAGACTGAAGAAGTCCTCTGGATGGAGAACGAAACATTTCACTTAAATTGGTCCAGATGACATGATTTAACCATTTTTGTTGTTTCTACCTGGATGATGGAGCTTACATCCAGGTACAACCCTTTTATCATCAAGCTAAAACTTTGGGTGCAATGATTTAGATAATGTTGACCCCAAGTCTTGGGCTGAGGAAGAGACGGAGACAGGTCTACAACAGGTAAGTGTTTATTTACAAGTGATGTTCAGGGCTGGAATGAAAAATGGACAAGATGAGTATTCTTGTAATTCTGCTGGTTTAGATGAATGATGTAATTTGAAGAAAGTATTTTCTTACTGCGTGTCTGTAGATGGAGCCAGAGAGGAGGTTTCCACGGGAGAGCAGGTGATCCAGAGGAGGTGAGCATCAGTGGAGAGAGGAGCACGTTGTTGTTTGGGAAATTGCTAATGGGGACAAGATGTCAGGGCCAAGTCACAAGGAACGAGAAGGTCTTGGAAGACTCAAAAAGACAGGACTTGGAAGTCGGTGGAGAAGAATAACAAAGGTTAGTAAAACGTGTTGAGGAACTACAGGCTCTCCATTATTTACTGTATTATATTCTCCCAACATCGTAAGAACGTCTGGCAGGAGCTTTTATCCTCTGCACAGCAGTCCTCCAAATCAGGTGCAGGTGTGGAGTGGTGGCTGATTGGGATGAGTGGCAGCTGTGGAGAAAGTGAGTGGCTGGAAACATATAGGAATCCCACAAGGCGGTGAAATCTGGTACCACCCAAAGTCTTTTACGCTAATATTTTAAACAAAAGTTCTTGTCCTATCTGTTAGCGGTCAAAACATGTGATGGGGATGACTCTCAGCTACTACCACACCAGATTTTAGCTCAACAACTGTAAATATGATGGCGTTGTTGCTAAGTTAATAAGCTGTAGCAGCCATTTTGAACCAGTTTGACTCCAAAAGTCACTCATATATTTAGCTAACAGGCAGACAAATGCAACATGCACACACAGTGTTGAGACACTTGCTATGGCAACAAGTTGTGAAAATCGTGATTGTGAGCTTCATTGCAATCAACTTATTTGCCGTCTAACAGGCTAATTTTGATATTTGAAGGTCGTGCGTTAAAGTTTAGAGTTTATAAACCAAAACAGGACAAAAACATCTGCGTTTATTTCATCGTTTATTAAGTTTTCAAATATATTCTGGGAGGTGTTTGGTGTGAAACGCATTTCGATCGTGGGAATAGAAATATAAACTGGCAACTTTCAGGGTCCTGGTGTTCTGTTTCCTGCCTCATGGTGATCAGAAGCTGAATTGATTCCATTCAACGTTACGTAAGTGGCTCAGAGAACATGGCACCAGATCTTGATGGCTTACATAACTAATCCAAACCAGCATTGTCTCTCATCTGTTTCTCTCTGCAGCTCACACTCATTTTCACACTCGTGCTCGTGTCTTTTACCTCCGCTCCAACGCACGGAGCCTCCCGAGGGCCTCCGACGCTGCCAAGACACCACCGGTGTGATTTCTCCATCTTCAGTCCTACACCAATAAAGCGTAGGAGACACGTCTTCCTGCCAGAGAGAAGGCGGGTGAGCAGAAGACGTGAAAATAGAAATAAAGTCGTCCATCACACCTTTTGTCTTTCACTTGTCTACGGATGCTGAGGAGGAGGCTCACGTCTGAGCCAAAGAGCACCCCCTGCACGTGAAAAGGGAAAACAAACAAAAACAATGATATCACTTGGCATCAATTATTTAATGTAACAGCGTCATCACTGGTTCAGAATGCCCTCTGTGGTGTGTCAC
>JARVGQ010000309.1:21091047-21112727 GCA_031762355.1 Hypsolebias martinsi | reverse complement strand
CAACGTTTTTTTTTTGGGGGGGGTGGGGGGTGACAGGTTAACACGCCCGTGTAAGTTTTGAACAAATTACCAGCATTGATATACGAAGGACAGCCAATAATTTTGTACATGCACATAATTTTCAGCATATGCTGACGAGTTGCAGATAAGTAAGGCATAAGTTACATGTTTGCAAAAGATAAGTCCTGCTTAAGCTCACACATATATTTCATGCAAGTTACTCATAAGCTGACATACATTGGAGTCCAGCTGGGCAATTGTGGAGCATGCACAACTCATTTCTAACTTATGTGTACATGAATTTATGCCGAGCTTATGATCAACGTTGGTGTAACTTATACTGGAACCTGTGCATGTTGGATCATAGTACAATGACAAAGTGACATCAAATATGAAAGGGTAGCTCTCTGTCCACATGCCTCAGAAGAAATCAAACAAATCTGTGATCAAGGAAGCTGCAGCCTGATAGTTGTGGACTCTGCACCTCATGGATCCAGCAGGAGTGATGGGTTGCTCGTCATTTCAGCTATATATAGCTGAACCCTCAAAACACTGGTAAATATGGTAGCTGTAAGTTATCAATGTGTTCAGTAAGTTCTGTTGCTTGGGACTAACCTGTGTAAATAAAGATTGAATGAAGTAGCTATACATTGAATAATGTCAATGTACTGCAATGCCCCTCATCATACAATGAACGTGAACCAGAGTGGACTGTGCACTTAATGTCACAGCAAAAAACAGAACACGAGCTGCTGTCTCAGCCGTTACTCATGCTGGACCCAGTTTTAACGCCTTAATTCTCTGTCGCACTCCTCTACAGCTCCCCACCCCTCCTCTGTTTCTCCAACACGCACACCTCTTGCATACCTAGTGCCCCCCTACACTTTTGAACCCAGAATATGAACCCTTTAAGGCACAGACATTACTATATGTAGTTACCACATCTGAAATAAGTAACAGATATGTTAGAAGTAAGTTGCTCATAGGTTAAAAATAAGTTACTTTTATGTTTCACAACTGCCCAGTTGGTTTCCGATTATGAGTAACTTGCATGTACAGTAATGTGTGTGAACTTGTACATAGCTCGAATACCTGTAACTTATGCCTAATGTATCAGCAACATATTCGCAAACTCTATTTTGTGATTGTCTACTGTTATCGTCATTCTTTGTTAAAGACAAGTCTCTCTTGTAAATGAGTCCTCAAGGCTCAGTGAGACTAACCTGTATAAATAAACATACTGGTCAGCAATAAATGTATACCATCACTTATCAGCATGCTGGTAACTTATTAAAAACGTGCACCTTACTTATGCTACTTACACCAGCATGTTTGCCTTTTTTTTTTCATACGCTGATGATGTGTCACTGTTTGACAGTCACCCTTGTTGCAATCTGCTCCAACATGCTATGCACAAGTTGGGCATGAGTTACACTAATAGTGTGCACAAGAATAAGACAATAAATGCTGTCATGTGTTTTAAGTTAAGCTAGGGGCAAGTTGTGGATGTGATTTACTCATACAGTAGGTTATACTGAATACAGTATTTGGGTGATATAGGTTATAACTTGTTAGTGGTATACATCCAAAAGAGACTTCCAGTAGATTGTTTTTATTCCATCTTCATTGTATGCCTGTGTGTTGGTCAAAAATATATAAGTTCTCTAAAATGTTAAAATGTGACAGGGCCTTATGGAAAACATGGAACGATATATCAATATTATAAAATGGAGCTTGGTTGTAGAGAGAGGGAGCCAATGGAGAGAAGCTAAATCTGGAGACATGACCTCTCCTAACTCTCTTCAGAGTTCCAGCATTAGCATTTTAGATCAACTGAAGACTTTTTTTTTTTTTAATTGAACACCCAGATAATAAAGAATTACACTACTCCAGCCTAAAAGTGATAAATGCATGAACCAGTTATTATGCATAATTTTAGACAAGCTGTTTCTGATTTTAGTGATACCACACAGGTGGAAGAAAGCGGAGGATGTTGAGCTGATCTGGTCATATGGTTGTTAATGGGGGGATTGTTTGTGTTTGTGGCCAGATACCTGTTTGCTCTCCAGATCAGACAGGATCTCTCCTGCGGCCATCTGGTCTGCAATGACACCAGCGCAGCCCTGATGGTCTCCCACATCATCCAAGGTAAATCACACACATGGCAGATCTGATAACTTTAAAAAAAAAAAGAAAGTACACTGTTCTTTTTTTCACAAAGAGCTTATCGTCAACCATAGACCACAGACTGCATACCATTGCGAATTGATTATTTTTGTGTTGCTATGGAGACCTTTTAGGCAAAGCCGCTTCAGAGCTGCCACAAATGTTCACAACCAGACATTTTTGGAGCGGTCGTTTTGTCCATTCATGATCAGAGTGTGCACTTTTACCCATAAAACACCAACTTTGTAGTGTTTTTTTAAAGAAATATTCTTTCTGTCCTCTTCTCAGCTGAGATTGGCGACTTTGATGAGAGCCACTGCAGGTCACATCTGCTCAACAACAACTACATTCCAGACCAGATGCCCCTTATCGACAAGATCATGGAGTTTCACTCAAAGCATATGTGAGTTTCTGAACCGTTAAAGAGGCATCACAAGAATCCAATCTGATTTAACCCTGCTCACAAGGTCAGTGAAGTCATAGGCTGAGCACACATTCTCCTCAGCAGTGAACAGGAAATGTTGTTGCAGACTTGGTTATTGTCCCACTGGGATGTTTCATTACACAGGTGACACATTCAGGAAAGCAGCCATTGAATAAATGCTTTATTAATCTTTGACATATTATTGTAGGCTAGCCAGTTTTTGTAATTTATTTTACAGCTTCTGGCTTTTTCCCCCCTCATTCTTTACAAAAAAAGGTTTCTTTCTTTAAAAAAAAGGTGACATTTTTCTTTAACCCACCAAATGGCATGCAGAGAGTGGTCAGCAGCTATAAGTTTGTGGAGTAAAACCCAGATTTACTGTATTTTTCACCCTATAAGTCATGTTTTTTTGCATAATTTGCATGCCCTGCAACTTGTATGCCGAAGTGACATACTGTCTTTGTGGGGGGGGGGGGGGGGGGGGGGGGGGGNNNNAGTTGGCTATCTTGTTAAATTTTGAATAAATGAACAACAAGTCCTCCCATGCACGTGCCTACTTCTGCATAGCAGCTTTTGAAATGCAGCTGATTTGACCATCACAGTGCATTCATTAAGCAAAATTTAGACTGAAGCCCCCAGTATACTCCTGCGTATGTCCTTCCATGCGGAAACTGTGCGCACTGTCTGCAGAGGGTTGAGACTTCATGCTCGAGCGTCCACCCTGTGCGGCTGCAGAGCAGCTCCACAGACAAATTGAGGTCGCCCATTGGTCATTTGCTGACATGCCTACTGGATTGATTGACAGGTCCAAAAAAAGCGAGAGCTGACAACACAGAGACACCGAGTACATGTACGCGGTCGTAAAAACTGAGCTTTGCGCGGACATGCCCTGTGGAGGTGCGTACCTCCACAGACGGACGGACGCGAGAGTATACTGGGTGCTTGAGACACACCTTTACTATCATTTTGAGCAAACAAATAATTGTTTTTAAGTGTTAATCTTCTTAAATTCTTGTTAAAGTCCTCGTGCGCACGCTACCGCGGCTGCCATTTTGGTAGCCAATCAGTTTTTGGCACACCGGCCCACATTTCCGGGTTGTCAGCGGTGAAGCGTAACAAACACGACGCGTCAGTGGTGACGCATAATAGATGCCACTTATACAGCGAAGTGACATATTTATGGATTTTTCCACTTTATTAGACATATTTGGACTGATGCGACTTATAGGGCAGTGCGGCATGTACGGCGAAAAATACGGTATTCTATTTAAAGTCAACTAAGGACAAATTTATGAGTAGTGAAGTTGGTTCCTTTCTATTTAGTTTATTGCTTTTGGGAGTAAATTACTGGAAACCTTCCAGATCTCCTCACACCATCAACTATCTCTCCTCGGTGCATACGCTATTCAAGCAACAGCTTTGCCAACACTTGCCCCCTCCCCCAGTTACACTGAGTTATGGACACACACAGAGGGCGGCTGCTGCAGCATCAGAGGAGCTCCATTAAATTTGCCTTTCTTTGACTTGTCTGCTGATAACTCGAGCTCTTCTGACTGGAGTGCCACGTTGAGTTAAATCTCCTGTCAAGTACCACACACAGGAAGCAGGAAGTCTTATCTACTGACATGAATTAGGAAAGTTAGTTAGCAGCCCCTCCCCAAACCTCCCACTTCTGCTCCAAAAACTCAGATTAACACTGGGAGCCTGGATGCCACTCTGTCTTGTTCTTTCACCCTTAAACAGTGGAACATGCAGCAGGATAATAATGCAGGAGTTCATATATTTATCAGGCAAATTGCCTGAAAAACTTAGGAATGATACATTTGTCAAGTCAGAAACTTTGACTATATTTTATATTTTTGCAATTTGCATAGTCATATACAGTATTTATTGCTTGGGTCTATGTCAGAGCTAGTCAATTGGCGGCCCGGGGGCCAAATTAGGCCTACGGGTGAACTCAGTTCAGCCCACCAATAGGCAAATTTTTAAATAAAACTAGATTTTAAAACATAAAACAAACTTACCGTACTTTTCGGACTATAAGTTGCATCCTTTTGCATAAATTAACAAGTCTGCGACTTATAGTCCGAAGCAAATAATTTACATTTTTCCCCATATTTTTTAACCCAATTTTTGGCTGAGAGCTGACAATTTCATTCATTCTGATATGGAAAATATTGAACACTAACATTTTCAGCCGCTAGAGGGCCCTTGAGAAATATGGTAAGCCAAGTGTCTCATTAATAGGTAAATGTGGCTATTAATGAGACACTTGGCTTGCCATACAAAGCTACTTTTGTCTCAATCCGGAATTCCTGGAGTTTCATTTTGCTGCGCCGCCCAGGCGAAATGCAGCTGATTTGACAATTAAAGTGCATTTATTAAGGAAAAGTTAGACTGAGACACACCTCTGCTATAATGTCAATCAAATAAATAATTGTTTTTAAGTGGTTATCTTGATAAATTATTGTTAAAGTTCTCCCGTGCACGCTCCTGCAGCCACCTTTTGGCAGCCAATTGATTTTTGGCATAACAACGGCCAGCGTTTCTGGGTGGTCAGCAGTGATGCCTAACAAACGTGACGCGTCAGCAGTGACAAATAATAGGTGCAACTTATACGGCGAAGCAGCATATTTCTATTTTTTATATTTTATTAGATATAATTGTACTGATGCGACTTATATGGTGGAAAGTAAGGTACTTAATGACAATAACTGCTGGATGTCCGGCCCCTGAGCCTCTGGCTTTCAGTAACTGTGGCCCCCTGAACAATTTAGTTGAATAGCCCCAAAAATGACTACAACTTTGTCCGTTTTAAAGATATTGGGTTACATTTTATGTGTTTGTAGCTGGGTGTCCTCTCTATTTTTTTTAGTCTGAGCACTAACACATCATAGGAAATCTTTGTTTAAAACTTTTTCATGTATGATGGTGGGCAATATGCATTTCCTCTATAAAAAAGAAACTGTCCAGATGACCCGACTGAGAATTATTGGATTACATTTGTATGTTTCACCAAGTAGTTCCCATTATCTGTTTCAGTGCATTTTTATATTTTATCACTTTAACTCACTGACTTGGTATCAATAGTATTTTTGATAACTGGTTGGCTTAAAACAAGACTTGTTCAATTCAATTCACTTCAATTCAATATAACTTTATTGTCCATAACATTCCATGAAAGGAGATTTTTCATTGACATCTGGCTACTGGTGTAATAGAAATTCCTTTTCATTATGTTGGTCTTCTCTTGGTGTTTGATGCCACTTTACATGGCATTGAATATTCTGTATCTGTGTGGATTGTTTCTGTTGTAGAGGTCATTCACCAGCAGAATCAGATTTTCAGTTATTAGAAGTGGCTCGCAAGTTGGAAATGTACGGTGTTCGGCTCCACCCTGCCAAGGATCGCGAGGGCACGAGGTTAAGTCTGGCCGTGGCTCACACAGGTGTCCTGGTCCTGCAGGTCTGTAGAATACACACCAGGCAAATGGACATAATGTGGACTTTGGTTATTTGTGTTTCTCAGCTTAGCTCTGATGCTGTTTATGATATGTTCTTGATCAGGGGCTGATAAACCCTTTTGTCACTTCAGGGATACACACGGATAAACGCCTTCAACTGGTCTAAAATTCGCAAACTGAGCTTTAAGCGAAAACGTTTCCTCATCAAGCTGAGGCCAGATGTAAATGTAAGTGTTGCTTGGTCTGTCTTTAAGAATACACACCACTTCAGTGTTGTAAGTTTTGTTTTCAATATTTCTTTATAGAGCTCATATCAGGACACTTTAGAGTTTCTGATGTCCAGCAGGGACTGCTGTAAAGCCTTCTGGAAGATCTGTGTTGAATTTCACGCCTTCTTCCGCCTCTTTGAAGAACCTAAACCCAAACCCAAGCCGATGCTGTTCACACGAGGCTCCTCCTTCAGATTTAGGTAGAGATTTTGTCTCGTAGATGTGTTCTTCAGCAGGACTGGAGGCACGCACTTAGTTAATAGTCTGTCACAACTCCTGCAGAGAAGCTCACCATAATCTCTGTTGTACTTGTGCAGCGGTCGCACTCAGAAGCAGGTGATTGATTACGTGAGGGAGTCCGAGTTCAAGAAGATCCCGTTTGAGAGGTAAAGACTAGAGACACTTTGGACATATTTGGTTCAACGACAGATGCTGAGATTGTGTGACGCTGCCCTTTAATGTCCCATCTGTCAGGAAACACAGTCGGGTCCAGTACAACACCCGGGTTCAACACAACAGTCGCCTGTCACCATTGCCTTCTCCACAACATTCTGAAGTGCCAACAGAAGTGAGGCTTTCCTCTTTGCTCAATGTTTTTGTGCTTCATTGTGCAGGCTTGGTTTTTTCTGTTCAGGGAAATGTGTTTGGTTGAGTTGTTATATTACATCCTGGTAAAAATGTATTAGTCCAGTGTGTACAGCTTTTAAAATATAGTAGAAAAGATGAAAGCCCTTAACTGAACGAAGACATCACAGGGAATTCTTATACCAGACAGAGTTCATTTAAAACTACAGCTTTTAGTTGGTATTAATATTACACTTTTGAAATTTTAACTCTGGCTGTTTTCAGAGTGGTGCTCTCGGGGACAGACTCAGCTCTTCTCCTCGCCGTCACTGGAAGGAGTCGGTGCTGGTGAGTGCCGAAGACCCATCAGCTTCGCGGACGATGAGGATGAGCCCTTCCCACCAGAGAAATGGTCAAGAGGACAGAAAAGGATCCATGTCCAACACAGAGGAGAGGAGAGGCTCAACACGACAGAATCATCAAGATCATCTGAGCCAAGGTCCAGCGTCTTGCGCTGCTTCAGACGGCCATCCCGCCATCAGTGGTACAAACATTGAATTTATCAAGCATAAGGAGCAGGGTGGTAGAACAAATTCTAAGGAGCAGGCCCTGTTTCACAAAAGATCTGGCTCAGGCACTCAGCAGGAACACTTTCTGGGTATGATACGGCACCAGCAGTCACCTTCCTCTTCTAGATCATCACTAAACAAGAAGTGTGAACTAGATCAGGCTGTTAAGCAGTCACATCGAAAGGTTGACCCAAATCCTGACCGTATCACACTGGGCACTGTCAGTGGTCAGAACAGAGAGAGACAGTGTGGCAGCCCCCTCCCAGGTCCACATTTGATGGGTTCAAGGAGTTCTGGTACCAGTCCTGCCTTTAACAACGCCCATCAAGCATCGTCTCTCACTCGCACCGAGCAGAACGGCTACATTCCCCCACTCCTTAACAATGCTAGATGCTCCCCACTCCTGAGCCGATCATCTCGCTCACAGAAAATCCAAAAGGTGCATCAGCAGTCTAACGCAGACCCATGTCACGGTGCATCTCCTCCAGGGCAAGCATCTCGTTCTGCCTTGTCTCGGGCTGAACGTATGGCTGCTCTCGAACGCCGTATGAAGGCCAACGGCCTCTCTGCACCGGGCAGATCCCGGGCTGGTCACAAACGATTAGGGCAGGCTGCCGTCACACATGTAGGTGCTGTTCAAATGAGTGAGGACTGCACCACCAGTGGTTCTGAGTCCAGCGAGTCTGAAGTGGAGACCAAGGGCAACTGCAGCAGCCCCATGACTGGTAGTTCAGTAGAGACTACTTCCTCAATACCTAGGAATAAGTTTTCCTTTGGCAGCCTCCAGCTGGATGAGGATGCAGAAGTTGATGAATGCCATGTCTTCAGTGATGAGGATGGTGAACAGATTTTCAGCTGCTGACGCGCACAAACGAAAGGGAGTTTGACAGATTTGTTCTGGGACCAGATAGTCCGATTGTATAAAACCAGCAGTAGTCTTCTTAAGTGCAGCACTTCTAACTAAAGCACGATTTAAGAACTTTTCTTGGCCGTTACTAGTTTAGTCTCCCTTTATTTTAAATTATGTCCATGCAGACATGTGCTTGTGCCTTGTTTGGGATTTTACTTAATAGTTAGTATTTCAAAACTGTAGAAGCTGCAATAATTTAGTGACTGTCTGTTTTAAAGCTTTTGGTTAAGTAAAGTATGGCTGACCTGCGGTGTTGCTGAAGGTTCAGTTTAGTGCCTTAAGACCTCCAACAGGGAAACATTATTTCATAACTGTAGTGGTCCCAACACTGGCCCCTGAGGAATACCACTCTTCATGTTTTAGTTGTTCCTCTGCTCCAACAAACCTGATTTGAATGAAAGGGTAATCAAACAGGCTTCTACAGAACTTAAGGAAGTCATTAAACCACTGAATCAGGTGTGTTGGAGCAGAGAAACAACTAAAACATGCGGGATGGTGTTCCTCAAGGACCAGAATAGGGAACCATTGCGTTAGAAGGTCCAAGTTCTTAAATTTTGTTTTTTTGCATACAACACACTGGGCTTTTAATTAATTTTTTGTGGCAAATAATCTGTTGACATTTTATTTTGAAATTTTAACATTCTAGGCATTTACTGAAAACAGCTCTGTCTTGTTAGCTTGAACAAGGTTCAGATATTTATGGTGTTTTGGATGCAGTTTTATTTTTTAACAACAGCCTTTTTTTTGACTAACTTAAAGCAAATATAATTTATCTTTCACAAATTATTTATGAGATAAGAGAGAAATAGCACATAGGGAGAGACAAAACATCCTAATATTTTTTTGAGTATTATGTTGTTGCATTAGAAGGTGTGGCAGTATCAGACTGGTGTAAAAGGAAAAGTGTGTAACTGTGATAGCTTTGTAAGCTACTGGATGTTCATACAATCTCCAGTCCTTTCAATAAAATGCCACTGCACTTTTTTTATTATTTCCCATTTCTTTTACACTTCTCTTCATGTTTGTGTTTAATCTGTTTGACTGCATTCATCTTTCTGTTACGTTTTCCCTCTGTTTAATGTTCACCATGAGCATGAATCAGTCTTATCTTGTCTGTTTTCTCTCTGCTGCATGTAAACCTGTTCTGTCACTAGGTGTGTGGGTGGTGGGTGGGGAGGAAACAAGATAATCAGTTTGTGGGTCCTTTATTCCTGCGGTGATTCACATTACTGTTAATTTTTCCGAACCAGGGAGATCGTAGTTGGGACGTTTGGAAAGTCAAAGGAAAATAGAAGCAAGTTTTAGTAAGTGTGTGTAATGCACTTGTGAAAGGCAGTTTAAAAGTATGGAGTCTCCTTCATAGTTAGCTGCTTTTGTCCTCCTGGACATTTTTAACACTGACTTAAAGATGAATGTCCAGAGAGGTGGAAGTTTTTTTTTTTTTTAACACAAACTGATTTCTCTATATATATTTTTTCACATCCACATACTTACCTAAATATAGATTCTTCTAACTGGTAAAAGAACAAAGATGTATGAATTGATCAACAATTTCTTTATGAAGTATAACATATGAAGTAATGGATCATAATTTGCATCTTCAGGGACCCCTCACTGGTGCACATACCGTAAATCTATACATCTCAAGTGACACAGTGAATTTTGATTTGATGAACACTGAGCTATCTAACATAAATCTGTACATGCACAATATCTCAGTTCTGTAGGAAGGATTAGTGAGTGTTCTCAACCCCTGGTGTCCTTCAGGAGGTGTTTCCAGTGCATGCTGTACTAAATCAAGACAATGATGAAGTATGTGTCGAGCTATCTGTCCTGGCTGCTCTCTGCTGTATGTTCTGTAATTTGCAGTACTTTGCAAAAGTATTGAGTCATCCCTCTGTGCTTAATATTTTACTTCTAAACAGCTAGTCTTTCTTGTAATCCTTTAAAGTGGTCTTGAGTATTTTTCCAAGCTTTCTGAAGCCTTTCAATGTTTTTCTTTGAACTTTCACTTTCATTCACTTTAGCCGTTTTCAAAGGATTTTGTTTTGTTTAAGTCCCTTTGAATCATTCAGGTGCAGAAATGCTCCTTAACCCTAAAAAATAATCAATGTTGTCGACACATTGCGGACAGCTCATCGAAAGGCTAATTTTAAGTTGTTCTTTAGCTAGTAAGTAGCTAAAGTGCTAGCTAGCTAGAACCTATGTTCCAATTTATCCTAATTTTATGGCTGTATTTGTTGTCAAAGTAAAAAAAAAAACTCAAAGACAGCACAGTTGGACACACTCACTTTCATTTTACAACCAACATAGTGATTCCCAAAGACAAGACTTTCTCTAAACTTCCTCTGGCCTTTTATAGATCACCAATGATCCACTCATGTCTCGTGACAATGGGACTTAAGATGAGGAGTAACACTGATGTGAAACGTTGTGCATAAAATGTGTGTTGGACCTCTCCCATTTTATATCCCATGACAGGCTGGTCAGACCTCCTGTCATCGCTACATCACACCCTTGAGCTGCTATGCCAGCTTACCCCTCGTGTCGATCATTATGGCTCTGTCAGTCCCTCACTTCTCAGCTCAGTGGTGTAACTGCTGCGAGTTGACTTCAATTCTCCGTTGGTCCTTTCATGTATCACCCCAAGATGGCCCGAAGGCCTTTGCATCCAAGCAAGAAGTGTTTTTGTGAAAGAGACTAGGTCTTGTGCTTCCTAAAAACAAGACTTTCAGATACGCCAAAGGCAATGCTCAATAATCCAGAGCAAGTCAGATACATCTGCTACATGTAGTTTTATTTTAGACCTGACATCTCATGGTCAGCTAAAAAGGACTGGACAAAAAAAAAAAAAGAGTAACAAGGAGCTAAAATCCAAATAATTTTTTTGGTGGGTCAAGATCACTTCAGAATATTACAAGAAAGTCCACCTTCTTGGAAACAAACACATAAATTGAAGAGATCTTAAAAACTTTTGCACAGTACTTCATATGTGGCTCTTCCATTCACGAGTGAGTTTCATGTCAAACTTAAGGCTAACAAACTAATAAACAGTATATTAAAGAAACATCTTTTCAGCTCTGTGTATGACACATGACATTAGATGTTAAATTGGTTGGCTTACATCGGTAGTACATTTGGTAACACTTTACAATAAGGTACACAACATTTGATTAACTACTAGGGAATAACTCAAGAACGAACGAGGAGCTAATGGGTGTTAACCAGTACTATCTGGGGAACACAAACCAAGACTTATTAGGGGACTACTGGTTAGTTACCTTGTAAATGAAGAGGAACTAGTCAAGAACTAATGGGTAGTTAATAAGAAAACCAAAGAGAAACAAATCAGGAGCTAATGAATAGTTAACCAGTACTTACTGGGGAACACACAGCCAAGCCTTATTAGGGGACCATGGGTCTGTTACCACAGAAACAGAGGAGAAATTCTCCATGTGGGTTCTGAGTAAACCCTGCACCAGTGAGGTCACAGCTCGTAATTGTCAAAAACCTGTTTCCTAGTAGTTTCTTATTTTATTGGATTTTCTCTTTTGTAAACATATTGATGAAAGACATTATCAGTTTCAAAATCTTGTACTGGTGTCATCTTAACTATGTCTAACTATAATTTACTGAGTACCAAATCCTTGCCTGGCTATTATTTTGTTCACTGATGTAGTGAAGCATCATACCAAGTACTGAGGAACCAATCATTTTTTTAATCACTACCTGACCATTGCCTACTGGTTTGTTCCTGTGGTAACAAACCAGTAGTCCCCTAATAAGGCTTGGCTGTGTGTTTCCCATTAAGTACTTGTTAACTACCCATTAGCTCCTGATTATTCCGCTTTGCTTTCCTTGGTAACTACCCATTAGTTCTTGGTTAGCTCCTCTTCATTTACAAGGTAACAAAGCAGTAGTCCTCCAATACGGCATGTGCGTTCCCCAGTAATTACTTGTTAACTACTCATTAGCTCCTTATTTGTTCCTGATTCATTCCTGAGGCATTACCTAGTAGTTAATCAAATTTTTTGTACCTTATTGTAAAGTGTTACCGTACATTTGGTAGTTTTAAACATTCTTAGATAAAGCCTAAGAAGATTGTTGTCTCCCTTCAGGTATCCATGGGTTTTGAGATCTCTTTTTCCACACACTACATACTGTAATGTTTATTTTTGAGACAAATTGATTTTCTTTCTGAAACTATAGTAGATAGTGTATATTTTTTGGAATTGGGTGCTCGTTGTAGATGTTATAGATTTCCCCTTGTTAAAACCCTTGTAGTTTTGTTGTGCTTCTTGGCGTATGGTTGTATCCCTGTTAGCATTGTGTAATTGAGTCACTCCTTCCCTCAGCAGCGTTTAGACTAAATGTTGTGCTGGTTTGTGGTCATGTAATCACAGTTTTATTTGTGCTGACGCACCAGAAGATGGCAGAGAGAGGCGGTCGTGTTTCTGCTACAACGTAGTAAGTAAGCTGAGTGAAACGTTGTAAGTGACACAAAGTAAGCCGCTCCTCTCGATCATCCTGCAGTATGTGCCTCAGCTTGTGCACTGATTGAGATGGTGCAACCGCTGCCAGGGCTGTCTCAACTTCAGAGTGAGTCATGTCTGATTTTTACTTTTGCCAGATGTCCCAGTTTTACCTTTTTTTAGTTTGTCATAGTGGACTGTGGGTCAAACAGCCTCTAAATGGACCTGCATATGCTCAAAAATATTGTGATCATTACTTAACGGTGATTGTTTAAGTTTTTTTTTTTTTTTTTAATGGCCAGTGCCAAGTTTAAAAAATGAGGGTAGCTTATTGCAATTTATTATTTATTATGCCTATTATGTTTGTTTTCTTGACTCATAAACATCATATTTAATCTTTATACAATTTGGAATCTATTTGATTTTTTTAACTTAAACAGCTTTATAATGCTTAAGAAAGTGTTCATAAGGTGTACGATAGAAGCATTACCAAAATAGAAGTAAACAATTAAATACAGGGTGTTAAAAAAAGTATGATAACTGGTGTGGTTGGAAAATAAATAAAAAAAACTCCCCTAGCCTAAAAGGCACCCCCATTATAGTAAGCACACACGTCTTGTACTCACATACACCTGATCATAAATGTGTCTCAATGCTCAGGCATGTCTGATATTGATAATTAAAACAAAATATGTATGACTCGTCCAATCCTTAGTCAAACTCTAATTATAATCTGAATTCTGAAAGGTTTAATTACTTAAAAATGTCAACACTGTCTCTGTCGAGTATTTATATTCATTATCCTATTATCAATAAATTGGTTAAATCTTGTTTTTTGTGTTGTAGAACTGAACACCTTTTTTTTATTTTTTTCCATTTAAAGTATTTAAACCATCATGTGTGTGTGTTTTCCCACAGTGATGGAAATTCCTCTCAGACTAGAGGTTCACAGATGCTTACATTACTTTGTACATCAAATCAGCTCACCGCACGCTGACATGACCATGTGACTTCCTGCAGGTGTAGAGTCCAACAGTCCTCACCTGTCTGTCTCCTCTGGACACCCCCATGGGATGGTGAACGGCCAGAAGTCACTGGACCTGTGCGGCCACAGCTTCGATGGCCGACAGCCTTCCCCGCTCACCAGCCCGCTGCTCAACGACGCCTGCAGTGTTCGCACGGACGATGAAGATGAGGTCCGGAGGAAGGTTAGGGTTTATTGGATTTACTGGAAATAGCTTCATAATGTCTTGTGCATTTACTTAACAAACAGGTGGGTCAGGTAAGTCATTTTTTAAACTGTCTGTTTTGATGCTTTTGCAGAGGTTTCCCACAGATCGAGCCTACTTCATCGCCAAAGAGCTGCTCACCACAGAGAGGACATATGTGAAGGACCTGGAGGTGGTGACTGTGGTAAGATGGGGAAAACAATGTTTTGACCCCCGTTGTGTGTCTGTCCTTAGTGGAGCAAAGCTGTATTTATTCTGGTTAGCTTCTCTATTGCACCCACCTAATCACAGAGCCGGGCCACGATGTCACACATATACTTTGACAGAAGAAATGTCATTTTTCATTCATTCCTCACACTCACGCTCTGAAATGCACTGATCCACCTCACCAAAGGTTGTGAACACCAAACTGTGTGTTTAAAGAGAGAGCTGCCGCGTGGTCTCCCTGCGCTGGTTTATCTTGGTCTCTCAGGTTTCACTGGCTGAGGACGAGCACGTCATTTTAGGTGATAATGCCTGAAAGTAAACACAGCAGAAAACAGGATATTAAACGTGCAGTGTTGCTTCTCTGTGTGTAAATATGGATGTTTTGATACTATATTGTCCTTTTCTTCCCATTTGCTGGCTGGTGCTGCTGCAGTGTTGACGGGGTCATGGTGAAGTCATCTGAACAACAGCTGGGTCTTTGTCTCAAGCACTCCTAAGTTTTCCAAGAGCCCGTTTCCCTTTCCCATCATGTCAGCTGAATTAGGCTGCACGTTGCCTGTCCAGCTCAAACACACAGCATTTGCTGTCAGTGTGACTTAACAAAACAACTGTGTAAGAATGACTATTGATTTGTCTTTTCAACCTCAGCCAATTAAGGGATTTACAAGTTGGAGTTTTACTGCAGAAACACAGATAAAGTGGTTCTGAAAACTCTCTCTAGCTTTAATGCAAGTAATCATCAATAGAACGGCGTATATCTTTTAGAAAATAAATAGTTTATTAATAAGACCTTAACCATAAAATCGGACTCAGATCCCAGTTTCATGCTTGACTCTCTTTGGTTTCTAGTGTGTGAAATGTGTTTTCACGTGGTTGCTTTTTCTCGAAACAAAACAAAACACATCTGTTTAATACCTGTCATGATGAAATTAAAGTACCAGTTCAGATCATTAGAAGTGGAGTTCTGTGGACATGTTGTAAAACTTTGGCATACACTGTTGGAACTAGTCTGTTAGCAAAATATTTCATTGTTAATTGAACTCCCACACTGGATGTTCATTTACGCTGATTAATTTTAAAGTCAGCCTTATTCAAGATGGCCGCTGCAGCTTATCAACCTTAGTAAACACAAGAAAAAGTCACTGTTACAGATATTAAGTGATAATTTTAGTGTGGACTTGTGGTAGTACCATATTTTCCGCCGTACACGTCTCTCCGCCCTAGAAGTCACATTAGTCTAAATCTGATCAAGTGGAAAAATCCATAAATACGTTGCTTCACGGTATAAGTCACATCTATTAAGCATCGCGTTTGTTACACATCACCACTGACAACCCAGAAATATGGGCCGGTGTTGTGCCAAAAATCGATTGACTGCCAAATGGTGGCCGCGGGAACGTGTATGACAGGACTTTAACAAGAATTTAAGAAGATTAACACTTAAAAACAATTATTTGTTTGATCAAAGTTATAGCAAAGGTTTTGAATTTGTCATTATATCCCCTTTTACCTATTAAATGATACAAAGGCATGCCTTACTACTCAAGTGCTATCTAGTGGCTGAAAACGTTAGTGTTCAATTTTTTCAGTCAGAATGAATGAAAACGGTCATATCTCAGCCAAAAATTGGTTTTTAAATATGGGGGAAAAAAATCCATAAATACGCCGCTACATCGTCGCTATAATTTTTGTCAAAAAACAAAAACGGGACTAATAGGCTGAAAAATACGGTAGCTGAGGATCATTCTCAATACATACTCTGAGTGCTAACTAATTGTGCAAAATCTCATGTAACAATATTTTCAATGTTTGATGAATACATTTTTAAACTAGAAAAGATCATCTTTGTTTTAAGCTTTGGAACAACTTGTTGCCGTATTCTCTTTAATGAGTGCTAGAGCTTTAATTTTGATGGGATTGACAAGCTCATGCTAATCTGAGTGAGGCCAAGAGCAAAGTGGGTTGTTGCTGTTTGAAAACAACTAATCTCACAAAGGTAACGGCAGTTTGTGTGAAAGCTATTTTATAAACCCTTCTGTTCCTCTCAGTTTTGTATTACAGTACATGATTATTGATTCTGCTGGAGGTTTCTTCCTCATGAGGGAGTTTTTCCTTTCTACTGTCGCCTTTATGCTTGCTCAAGATGAGAGTCTGCGATGGAGTTAAACTCAAAACAGTCTGCTCCTCAGATAAATATTAACTTGTTTTTTTTTTTTTAATGCATATGAATGTTTCTGTTTATTGCCCTGAGATGACTTCTGTTGTGACTTGGCGCTATATAAATAAACTGAATTGAATTGAATTTATTCCAGCTAAAATATTCTTGCAGGAAGTGCCTTTGGCTGCAGCAGGAGCACACAGCTAGCAGCTGCTGTGGCTTTTTGTGCTCGCAAATAATCGTATAATTTTGTGTGAATGCCACAAAAAAAGATAACTTTAAAGTAAAACAAAAGTTATAATTTATTTTTTTGTAGATGTGTTCGGTTTACTCTGGTTTCAGCTCTGAAAGAGGGTGCTGTTTGTGTTGAAATCCCTGGCGGTTACTTTGTAACAACCGTTTTACGTAAATACTGTTAAATGTTTGTTCTCGTGCTGAATATTTTCTTTTTATGTGTTTCACAGTCTTTCCAGAGGGTTGTGGGTCAAGACGAGGCGACTCCAGAATCCCTGAAGGACACCGTCCTCTCCACCTTTGAGCCTCTGCACAAGTTCCACACGGGTTTTCTCAGGGAGGTGGAGCAGAGGCTGGCCCTGTGGTGAGGCTCCGTTCACTCCCACACTTCCCATGTAGGGCGATAAGCTCAGTCACATGCTGCTTTGGTTCTGGTCCAGTTCATCTCAGCTTCTGCTCAGTTTTTTTTATTACTTTTATTGGCATACAGCCCAAGAGGGCAACCCAATCCCTTTAGGTGTATTGAGGAGCTCCCGTCTCCATGGCAACAGCACAACTGGCTTTAATGATGCTGTGCTACATCTTAGCACACACCTCCTTCCTTTACACACACTCAGTTGCTCATCAGGTTATTAAATATTTCAACCATGTACTACAGACAGGCAGTTGCATTAACTCACAACTAAAACTAAGAGTGAGATTTCACTGCACCACACATACAGATGTAGAAACAAATTATCCAGTGCTGCATGTCCTTCAGCTTTGCATAGTCAAATATAGAAGGAGAGCTGAACCGCTGTTGATTTGAACAGATTTATAAAGTTATCATAATTAAATCAAGTTGCATGTTAAAAATTTAAGATGTTTCTGAATTAAAAATGCAAATATTTATATATAAGTTCAGTAATGGCGTTCAGACTGCTCTAGTGTTGATTTTGTGCTCAAAGGTGACACCTGCTGGTGGATTTTGTTCATTACAGTTTAAATGCATCGAAACCCATCTGAAAAATCAATTTACTGAAAAAAAATGTTTTCTGTTGGTTAATCAATGACTTTACTGTCAGCTGTCTAAAAAGATTATATTTGCATTTATGTAAATGTTATTTGCAGAAAAACACGACAAAATGAAAATCTACAGTGAAGGAAAATACAAAAACAGAACGTCTCACTTTGAGGACATTCATATGTAATTAAACAAATTTACTACCGAAAGGACACAATTTCAAAAATCAATGAATGGAAAATTGTATTATTACAAATGTTATTTAAGAAATCTGCTTTTATTTTTGTTCTAAACCATATAAACTTCAAGAAACATCACTTCTTGTGAAATTTCAGACTTTCTCTGGGCGAAATCGGGCGCCCATCAACTCACTTCTCGTGGTTTTCTGTGTTTAGGGAAGGATGCTCTAACGCACACATTAAAGGAGACTACCAACGCATCGGAGACGTCATGCTGAAAAACCTTCAAGCCTTGAAGGTGAGTTGTGAACTCTGGTAAATCTTATGCGTTTTAAGATACCATCATTACTCAACAACTCCGTCTGCAGCCTCTGACAACAAACCTGCACAAGCAGTCCGACATCCTGGTGGAGGTGGAAAAGGCTTGCAGGGCGTCCTGCAGGTTGGAGAGTCTGTGCAGGGAGTTCGAGCTGCAGAAGGTCTGCTACATCCCGCTCAACGTCTTCATCCTGCGGCCGCTTCATCGCCTCCTTCACTACAAGCAGATCCTGGAGCGCCTGTGCAAACACTACCTGGCAACCCATGTGGATTTCAGGGACTGCAGAGGTGCGTTCTCGCCAACACGTTGCTTTCCTCGGCATCTGCGCACATCTTACTTGTCGGCTTGTTCTGCAGCTGCTCTGGCGGATGTGACTGAGGTGGTGGAACAGCTCCAGGTGAGTCTAGTGAAGATGGAGAACTTCCAGAAACTGCTGGAGCTGAAGAAGGATTTGCTCGGCGTTGACAATCTCGTTGTTCCTGGTCGGGTGAGTTTAAAGCTATGCACTCTATTTAGCTTTCTTAATCTACGTTTTAGGACGTTCAACAACTTTTTATTTTTATTTGCAGGAGTTCATCAGGTTAGGCTGCCTTAGCAAGCTGTCTGGAAAAGGCCTACAGCAACGAATGTTTTTCCTGGTAACACCCTTTTCCGTCAATTCACAGCACTCGTCTAATCTCATAGCTGAATGATGGAAGTAGAATGAAAACTCTTTCAGCTGCTCATGATTAGGCCTGTCACAATAAACAATAAATCAATTAATCGCATGATAAATGAAAATTATCAACCTCGTTTTCATTTATCGGCTTTATCGTTTCTTCGTGTCTCTCTTTCTACTGAAGACACTGGATGACAAAAGTCTCAACTCCGCTGTTCTTCTCTGACCCCTCCCGTTCTCTTTTCTCTTTAAAATCTGTTTTAACCGTCCAAAATTGTGTTTTTGGATCGTTAATGCTGAGAAGCTAATCTACGAGCTAAGCTAACAGGCTGACCTCAAGAAAAAAAAAACTCTGTCTTGTCGAAGCTCCAAAATTCACGATTGAAACCCGTTCTTTCATGTAAAAAGTTGTTTTTCTTTGCAAAAAGAAGCGGAGAACTTCTTTACTGATTTTTTTTTTTAATTAAAAATTTTGTGTGGAAAAAATGCTATGCTAAATAACTCAAATCACACTGAGCATCCGCCATTTTGAGAACCGAAAAAAAGGAAAGAGAGACACACCATGTCACGTCAAGGAGCCTCCCTCCCATTTTTCTTAAAACTACACGCCGCTCGCTCCCTCACTATCCATCCTTCGGTTCAAACAGTCTTATACTGCCATCCAGTGGTCAAAAAAGGTACTACACACAAAAATTTACCAAAAATTTTTCTTAAATTAGACAATACTTACAAATTATTTTCTAATTTCAAACAATATTATCGTTTATCGCAATAATTTCTGAGACGATTAATCACCCAGCAAAATTTGCTATTGAGACAGGCCTACTCATGATGTGGATGGTGTTGGTAGATTTAGTGTTAAAAATACAATAGAACTTTTATCACCCCTGAACATGTATTTAGGTTGGTTGTATCTTCTATTCGTGTCAGTAAAAAAGTTTTGAGAATGAGTTTGTGGTGGGGCATCGTATAGAAGAGTTATTTATTCGGTTTTCATCTGGAGGATTCATTTGCACTCTCTCTGTTTCCTCGGTGACAGTTTAACGACGTCATTTTGTACTCCAGTCGAGGGATGACGCCAACCAATCAGTTCAAAGTGCACGGGCAGCTGCCGCTCCGTGGGATGACAGTGAGTGTGGTGCCGCTCAAAGTGATGAATGGCTGTCAGCAGATTGTCATTACTGTAAATGAGCTGCCTCAGACAGCTGAACTTTAGCTCTCTCAACATCACCCACAAAACACACACACACTCACAAACACACTTTCCTTCTTTCTCATTTCCTTTTTATCGTAATTCCTTCCATCTCTCCCACTCGAGTCTATTTTTGGTGCTCGCTGTCCCAGATTTTGCTGCTCTTTAACGTCTTTTCCGTTTCTGTTTACCTTTTTCAGATCAAAGAGAGTGAGGATGAGTGGGGTGTGCCTCACGCCTTCACACTGGTTGGACAGGGGCAGTCAGTGGTGGTCGCAGCGAGGTAAGAACAAAGACACCGTGGATGGATTAAAGTGCGATTTTTATCTTGTTTGAGACACTCTTTATCCAGAAAAACATAACTGTACATGTACATGCAGATTAATTTCTTTCTGTGACCCATCAAGATGCGCTCCTGACTCAGACGTTGACCCAAAAAGGACAAGCAAACCAAAATAAAACGTTTAATTTCTGTTTGTGGGACTTTTTCTAACCTCAAGTCCACTTTGTTGTGAGTCATTCCTGCCTTTGTCCTCGGCTTTTGATTATTCTTTTCCAGTTCTCTGACAGAAATGGAGAAATGGATGGAGGACATCAAGATGGCCATAGAAATGGCAAAAACCAGCAACGGACCTTCATCAGAGCTGCTGACCTGCAACCTGACAGACAGCAGTAAGTCAACTCATAAAATGGACTCTGCTATTGTCAAAAACACGTGATTTATGAGTTTTAAAAATAAACCCAGAAGCCCAGTTTCCAAATAATCTGACACTGTCTGTTTTAGCCTCTTTCCCTCCCCCCTCACCACTCTGCTCGTTGTCTAGCAGTAACAACCTCCTGACTTTCCCAGAATGCTCAGAAGACTCCTCAGCGGAGGCAGAGTCTGAGGACGACACACCGGCTGTGAGCACGTTGCCGGAGAGGCCAGCCGCTCACCGTGGTAACACCATGGTGCACGTGTGCTGGCACAGGAACACCAGCGTGTCCATGGTGGACTTTAGCGTAGCTGTGGAGGTATCAGCTAAAGCTCTGACCTGCCCCTCCTCGTCTTGCCCTGCTGTTTTTTTCTTCTTCTTCTGTGCTGTTTTTGAATTCTTCTTGATCCCTTGCTTGGAACAGTGTCCTCCTGAGCTGCACCGGACCTCAACCACTCCTGACTGTAACTGAGTTGAACTAATGCGAAGGCGTGCTAAAGTATTACTCAAAACTTCTGTTACTGTAAAAAGTTAAAAAATAGCTGATGGGTCATCTAAACGTACTCGTTGCAAAGAAAGGCCCAAACAAAAAATCCTATGGTTAAAAACAAGAACCACCAACAGTTCCTTATTCCTAACATGGGTCAAATGTACAGTCATCCTAATGTAGGTCAGTCAGGTGACTTGAGCTTCCACATGGTTTTTGGCAGCTTCGCCTGGGTGCTTTGTTTGCAATGAGTGCAGACCCACATTTTAGAAGTCCGCTTGATATACTGTATCTGGAAAACTACAGGAGTATATACAGTAGTTGGTATAGTTCAGATACAGTAGTCCCTCGATTATTGCAAGGGTTATGTTCCACGCAACACATACTGTAGGTGAAAAACCATGAAGTAGGAACACTATATATATATGTACAGGTGGTCCTCGGTTTCCGGCTGTCTTGGTTACCGGCCGTTTCGCGTATCC